>JAMZAV010004594.1:0-51166 GCA_024449915.1 Sweltsa coloradensis
TTGTTTTTCTTTCCAGCAATCGGTGCATTCAAACTTCCGTTCAAAGTCCGTTTTGACTGCGAGTTTTGTTTCAGTTTTATCAAACTTTTTAGATGAAAAGAAACTTGTCATTACATGACCGTCAGCTTTACCGTCGATTGAGGATTTGTTGTTTTTTGATTGCACATAGTTTTTTATGTCCGTGCGCCCACCGTGTTCGATTGGAAAGGCCGCGCGATAGAGAGTACAGTAACTGTTAACCAGTGTTGGGTCAGTTCTTTTTTTAAATTAACTTTTTAAAAGTTCAGTTCACAGCTAAAATAATGAACTTTTAAAAAGTTCAAGTTCTTTTAAAACCTAAAATTTTGAAAAGTTCAAGTTCCTCTAAAATATGAACTAAGTTCTTTTAAAAGTTCTTTTGTAAAAAAAATCACAATTTAGGCTGGCGTAAAATGAAGAAAAAAACACGAGGAAAAACATTAGGGGTGTTCGAGCACCAAACTACTGTACTCGCGAGTTTGAGTCTAACGAAAGTGTTGAGCTGTCTTTGATCGTGTTGATGACTTGTACTATGTTCTCGTCGACCAGCTTGTAAAATTATGGCAGATACTTAGCATTTTAGGCTTCCAAGATTTTTTTTCGAATTAGTTGGCGTGCATCGTTTTAACTTCATGAATCGTACGTGACCTTGTCATAAACAGCTGAACATGCGTCAACGTAGGCCTACGATGGAACAACAATTTGTTAATGTTTTTAAGCGTCAACGGCGGCGATTCGACGGCTGCTCGACGCACGGAAAGAACTTTCAAATGAACTTTCTAAAACTGAAAAGTTCATTCTCAAAAAGAACTTTTAAAAGTTCAAGTTCATTCATTAAAAAAAAGAGTAAGTTCACTGAAAAGTTCACAAAAAAAGAACGCGTTCATGAGAACGCATTCTTTTTAAAAGTTCCTTCCCCAACACTGCTGTTAACCTTGCTATTACTTTCATCACAGCGAGCTAGAAATGCGTAGGTATTCTTTTCGCAAATCGTCGTTAAAAACACATTTTCGTTTACCAATTGAGACGGAAACAAAAACCACACGTTCTTCTCCGACGCACTCTGTACTGTGACACGCGCAATTAAAATACAGGAGCACGACTGTAACACGAAACACACCAAACTCAAGGTCATGGCACTGACTGACAAGGCCAAATCCTAGGGTCCAACACGCGTCCGACTCTACTAGTAGACGTAGAGACGAGGCACGGCCAACCTGAGCAACACAAACTCCACTTGGCGTATTGATAAGACTGCTAAAGCCTGAAACACGGGCATTTTCAAATTCCGGGACAAAACAGTGTCCCAAAAAACGTTTTGAGGACACCGGGACACATTACGAAAAAACGGGACTGTCCTGAAATTTCCGGGACGTCTGGTCACCCTACCCTACAGTCTAAATTTAGTTTTAACTTGTTATAGATACATCAAACTAGTTTTCGGACATGTATTTTCATTTATAAGTCGCACTAATTTTTTCACACCTTTGAGGATAATGGTGGAGTACATTCATAATTTTTGCTAACCTTAGTAGTCGCGCAGCGGTCAAAATGACCGGGCGTCTGAACACAGGGATTATTCTTGTCGTAGTTCTTCCGAACACTGACTCGTTTTACTGTCAGTCACTGGCGATAAGTATTGTAGGAAGGTAGATGGAGGTACAGGGTTTGCGCATGCAAACTGTAGGTATAGCATAGGACACGATTTTATTTTTGGCAATCGATTATTGCGTTACAACAATGAAATTTCAGACAAACATCAGATTACTTTAGACAAACAAAAACAAGTGACAGCTATCAAGGGAGGCCTATTTCTCTGTCATCTATCCATTAAACTGTTGATGTTGTGTTGTTGTTAAAAATTATTAGGCATATTTGATTTGATCATAACAATGGTTGCAGTAATTTTGCTAAAATTTGCTCAAAATGTCCCTTTTAAATGACGATCACCATCAACATCAGTGTTTACCGGTGTTTACATCCAGTTTCTCAGCAAAACTTGACTCAAAACTAATGATAACACCAGCGCCAGTGCTGCTCTCCCACAGCAGGCATTTAAAAAACGTCACTTTCGCCCTAATCATGATATGATGCCAACTGTTGAAAAAAAGTTGGTCTAAATGACCATGTGCGACTAATCCCGGGTTAAGGCCAATCAACTTAACTTTTAATTTTTAACAAAGTTTACTTTATTCTGGTACACTTACTTCAACTTACCAACTAGGTAAACAAGTAAAGCAAATGATAAATTTAATTCAACCTAGGCTTACCTCATTTCTGTCAATTTCATCTCGGAGGGCTATCGTTTCTTCATGCAACTTTTCTGTAAGAAAACAATTTACACATTAGTATTATAAGGTACACCGGTAATGGTAAAACAAATTGAGTTAAAGGGGTATTCACTATTCATCTGCTAAACTCAACATTATATTTCAGGCTAACTAGTTATAAATGTACAATTAGAAAAAATATTGGGTCCACCATTACCCGCAGAAAAAAATGCCATAGGCCTAGGCAATCTCAGATTCCAAAGAATTTGTCGGACAAGACAGATAAAATGGCGTGGCGATAAAGCGTCCCGGAAAACTATTTGTCCCGGATTTTTACAAAAGACGTCGGAGTGATCCGATTGTGAAAATTCTTTTTCCCTCGACTTTGAGGCGACGGCACAGGTCAGGAGGCGTCTCGGCGAAACGTTCAGGAAACAAAATTTGTCCCGGATTTTCGAGAAAAAAAGTGCGGAAACGGACCGAAAAGGACGAGACATCAAAACAGCCTACCGGAAGTGTACCCGAAAAAAAATTGTATTGTTTTTTTTTACAAAAATGTGAAAAAATTAGTAATTACCCTATTTGCCAACTACCACCGAATGTGGCTTCGATCTGGCCAGAGCGCACGACTCTCTGGGGGGGAATATGCTTTTCCAATTGGAAATTCACCAACAAATTCGGATTTTTAGGTCCGTTTTTTAACACTTTTTGGATGGGTCAAAGTGGTATGGATTTGAGAAGTGTAGAAATTTTCTCATATTTTTGTGCAAACATTTTTTGGTGATGGCCTTTCCAATGATGTTGGAGGGCCGCGTCCAAGGCTACCGCCTCAATCCTACGTCACTTCCACCACGTAGTGTACTCTATTATCTGTGCTTCCACCAAGCCAATTTCTTTTCTTGGATTACTAAAAAAAATGGTTGTATTTTTGGAATTAGAAAAAAAAAACATTTGTTATAACTTAAGCAATAATTTGCCGATCGGGTCCATTCTCGGGCTCTATGGAACCAGTCAACGAGACGGAGATGTTTGGTACTGGACAAGCGTCCTGGAAAAACATTTGTCCCGGATTTTTAAAAAAGTGTAAAAATGCACTGGTTTCGAAAATTCTTTTACCCGCGACTTTGGGCGGCAGGTAGGATCCAGCGGCGTCCTGGAAAAGTGTCCAAAAAACAAATTTTACTCGGATTTTCGAAAAAACGACAAGTGGCAATAAAACCATTGAATCGGGGCCGTACGCACATCTATGGGTTTGGCCCCCCTGTACACAGTGAGGTTATCGAGACGACGCAGTCTCCTTCTAATAGAGGGGTTAAGCCTCACTGAACACAACGAAGGTATCGAGAGGACACAGTTTCCTTCTAATAGAGGGGTTTAAGGATAGGACATAGGGGGCTTCAATATGATTCTGTTTCGCAAGAGCGCGCCACGATAGTGCAATTTTTTCCCATATGCCATTTTTATCCAAAACATATTTTCCCCTCCTGTGCCAGCCAGCCAGCCCCACTCTATCCAGCGGAACGCACGTGCACGTGCAGTCCGCCAACGCTCGGCCGACGCGACGGCCTTGGGTGGCCTCTAATTTCTACCACTCAATCATTCAAAACGAATACGAATATAGAACCAAAAACCTAATTAGCAGCATCTCTGTTATAATTTCGAAAATGTGGTATCCTTATTTAAAAAAAAACGTCCTCCTTGTAAATCAGTTTTTATAACTGAATAGGATAGACAAGTTAATTAATAAATAAATAAACAAACCAAAAAAAGAAAAGAATTGATCTTTTATAAGTCATTTATGATTTGTCCGACTGTACCAGGTAATTGAAACTAGAAAATAGGTTAGTGGAGAGGCCGTAATAATAGACGACAAAAATTTAATGTTTATGGCACTTGTATAACAATTTGTATTAATTATTCTATATTATGTTTATTAATTTCGTCATTGTTCTCTTACTTATTAATTATTTACTGAATTTATTAAATCGCGCCGCATAGTCTCAAAATAAATCAATAATTTCACAAGTCCACAAAGCCAGAACACAAGCGTGTTCTGGCTTTGTGGACTTGTTAAATTATGGATTTATTTTGGTTGGTTGGTTTTGTATAATTAATCATTGTATGCCAGTGTTGTACTCTTTGCCATATACCATTATATAATAAATACGAAAAACTATTAATAAATTGTTATACTAATTATACAGACTAAATTGTCTTCATTTCTCGATTTGGTTGGTCGGGAAACACTCCCGTAGGTGGAGCAATTCAGAAGTTAAACAATCCATCCCGATCGGGGTTCGTTTCGTACCCGAGTCTCTCACATTTCAGGTAGGCGCCGTAGCTGACTAGACCACCGAGACGGTAATTGTAGTTGCATTATACGAATGGATGGAACAGTACTGCAACGAATATCTGTTGCCTGTGACCTGACCAAACAACATTATTTATATTTATAAATTAGTTGAACTTAACACTGTTCTTAGGTGGAAATAAGTTTTTTTAAATATATATAAATATATTATATATATAAAATATAAATAAATAAATAACATTGTTTATAATGTTATTACCTCACGCAGGTATGAGCGAGGGTTTATTTCTCGATTTGGTTAGTCGGGAAACACTCCTGTAATTAATTCAATTCAATTCAATTGGCTAAGGCGCCTACCTGGAATGTGTGGGACTCGGGTTCGAACCCCGATCGGGATGGATTTTTTAACTTCTGAATATTGTATTAAATATAAAATTATCTTCGTTCCACAAAGCCTTATAACACGACTTGACTGTGGTTTAAACAAAACAAAAGAAGCAATACCTACATGAAATTGTACGGTTATGTGCGAGAGTGGAAGTCGAAACTTCAAAAACAAAGTATACAAACTCGTAGAAACCTAATCCGGATAAGAATACTAAAAGAATTTCTGACCTAAATAAAATAAATGGAGTACGTGCACAACTAGAGCAGTGAAATTAAATGGCATAATTTTGCAGCTAGACAATATCAATCGTAAAATGAATGTACAGAAGTGCAATAAAGAATAATAACAAAATTTAAAAAAATGTAATAAAACATATAGGTAATGGGATGATAGACTACGTGGAACCTACTTCAAAAATTATTATGAAGGTTTGCGGGGGAGTCAAGTATTGTCAGCATAATGTTTCCCAGAGCAAGTTTTATTCGTGATTTTATGTCTGAGTAGATGAACGGCAAGGAAATTGAATGTTGGAGGTGTAAAATAAAGAAATGTTCTATTTTCATATTGTCTAAGTCTTTATCTGCACCCTCGTGACCCTCATACCTGCAGTTGCAGATTCAGTAAAACTTTTGAAAGTATTTTTTACTTTGATAAGTATGCTGAATAGAGTACATAAATAATAACGTTTCATAAATGATAATAATATCTTAGTCATTAATAAAGAAATAAATCAATTGCATTTAGAGTTTATCCACACAGTTATATAATGATTTTCAGTGGGGGACAGTAAATCCACCGACCAAGCCAACCTTGTAGGCCCGACCCCAAAATCGCCCCGAGTGAGCGATAACCAACCAAAGATCGATATTTTTAATATAATATTATTTTTTTGTAAGGAAACCCGTTTTAGGGTGCACACCAGTTGTTACCTGTTGTGCCCCTCTTAAGGTCTTAACTAGGTATATTGGAGTAGGAAATTGTGAATGGATGTCCGAGGGCTGATTAAGAGGACTCAATCCCTTGCATTCGCATTAACGACTGAGGAAAACCTCGGAAAAAACCCTCAGTCACAGTCGGGATTGCCGGTCTCGACGGGATTTGAACCCGGGACCTCCCGAATCAGAGTCGAGCGCTCAGCGCTCGAGCCTGCCACTCGCAATCGACCATAAGACCCTATAGAATAGATCACTTCATATCGTTATATGTAAACTCCTGGCTTCATCAGATTATTTACATAGACCTCGACATAGACATAACCAGGTTGCCAACATAATTCAAAACATTATAATACAGGTAACAATTAACATAATACAAAACTAAACTATAGCGTCATATTAAATATTTATAAAATTACATTGTGATGTAATTAATGTGATATTTAGAAATTTTTAACCTTGCAACATACAATTAAAATATATATCAGCCACGGCAGTATAATTCCACAAAAACCCTACACAATAGTTTGCAACAACTGGACATAGGCTCATGTATTGCTTGACTTGAAGTAATATAGTCAAAACGCACTGCATTTACTTCCGATTCTGAACAATTTTGAATTTATTAAGTGGCTTGTTGCTAGGACAGCTCTAAAATTACCGTTTACATGAAGTGATGGACTTGAATAAAGTTGTCTCTTTGTATTGTTTCAACGATTAGCCCGTGAGCCGTGAGGTGTTGTAAACAACAAAATCTCATGTAATCATGTTGTAAATTCTCAGTTGACCCAGTATGTATATGAAAACTAGTTAATATAACTCATTTTTTATTTTTTTTTATTTTTTTTTACGAAAATTGCTGTCCAAGTACTAACTGCATATCATACCTTATTATAATATTTTAGATAACTACTTACCTATCAAGCGTTGGTCCATATTGGTCGGTCACATGTATTAAATCACTATAAATATACTATTCTTTCATAATGTATAAACTTTAAGGAATGTATCAACTTTATGCACTTACGATATTTCCTTCTTCGAAACACGTGATTGCAGACAAGTTCGATGTTAGACTACCACATCCCGCCTGCGTATTTTTAATTCACTTGGAAAAGTAAACCAATCAAGTTCACAATAAAGATAATTAAGGTAAATAATAATTGTTTGGAGAGACATTCGGTCAGTTCCATTCATAATAAAAGACTATCTACGCTGACTTGCAGTGATAGACTTTGAATTGAAATCATCTTTATAAGTGCATTATGTTTTTATAATCGTAAGCGTTTCCTCATCTAAACTATAACAGACTAGAGCAGACATCGCACGTGAAGCCGTTCATATCTCAAGTCATATCATAATTGACTTGGAACAGGTACCATTGGCATTGGGAATAAACAAAACATTCATGTAATCCATCACCATTCTCTACAAGCAGATTCGAACGCGCTTCATGGCAATCTTACTCGATCATCTCAAAACTATATCAATAATATGATTGCGTACGCAAATTAGCTAATACGCGTGGCTCAAGGCTTCATTCGAGTCAAGTTTTTATTTTAGAGACGCCTTGCCTCGTGTTTCACTTTGCAATTCATTTTCATCTTAGTTCATTTTAGATTTAAACAAAATTCCTATTAGGTCTATCAGCGATCACATGAATTGAGTGACGAGAAATAAGTGATTGAAAATAATCTACATTGCATAAATTATCTTGTAAAGTATAAATGTTTGTATTTCAATGTAACAGCTCGGAAAACTTTGTGTATTTCCAAACTCAGTGTGGTCGGGAGGTTGCATTGCAAATGCAAGGTCACACTCGCTCAAGTTGCGCGCTCGGATGTTCACACGACACCGCTCACTCGAAGGCAAAGGAGGGGTGGTAATTACGACTCGACGGGGGTCGGTGATGGAAATGCAGTTATGCCCGGGCTTGCACAAAACCAGGACCGTCTTTTCATTACTACGTAACAACCGTTAATTATTTTTCAAATGTAACTAGTGCAATGGATAGGTAGATGCTTTATCTAAGTTTGTGTGGAAACAAAATTGTAGTTTTGTTTATATTTAAAGTGGTATTTCATACATCACAATTTTCGAATTTTGGGTAAAAATTCGATTTTTTTTCAAGCTTGTGTTCAGCAAAACACGTTAATTTGTTTTTCCTTCCAGCATCAGCAAAAGAAATTTCAAAATTCTAAGTAGTTTTGATAATATCGTGGAAGAGCGTCTTTTTCAGGTGTTTGCCAAATCTCAAATTTCAAGGTAAGTATCAGATTAAGCTATGCGTATTATGTTTATTATTGATAACAAAAGATTGAGCTTTCTTTTAAAGGTAAAATCGTGATTGTATCTATATTAGATCAGAAGATATTGTGCTCTAACGAAAACACGGGAATTCATGCCTGACCCTGTTAAATCCGGCCAATCCTCTGTTGAACCTAACCTTAACATCTCTGAACAACGAGCCTGCACTTTTTTTAAACTTCCGCAACTTTTGCTCGATCAAGGCCATCTCGGAGTATAAAGTACAGGGCGGCCAAGCCAAACAACATTGCGTAGGTACCGGATAAACGTTCTGGAAAAACATTTATCCCGGATTTTTACAAAAGCCGTATGTCCCCATTTCAATAATTATTTTTCTCACAAGTTTGGGACGTGTAGGGCGGCAGCCCAAAAAAGTGTCCCGGAAAACAAATTTGACCTGGATTTTTGGATAACCGCCAAACATGTCCCAAACCGACCGTATCGCGGCCGAAAGCGTACCAATTAGCGGGATCGTCGCGGCTAGAACAACCACGAGGTTTCACAACTACGAGGTCGCCCTACACGCTGGGGACGGCGATTAGAGTAGGCCTATACCAGAGTCCCAAAAAACATTTGTCACACATTTTACACAAAAGGCGTGAAAATGACCCGATCTCAAAAATTCTTTTACACAGGACTTTGGGGCGGCGGGCAGGGTCTGGAGGCGTACCGAAAGTGTCCCGGAAAAAAAGTCGTCCGGAAAACGGGGAACGTGACCCCCAAACTACTGTATCACGGTCGGACGCGGCAACAAGGTTTTCCATGCCCTCCGAGCAGCGGCTTCAAGCTACGCGTGAGCACGACTTGTTTGTACTTTAAAATCTATCAATATCAATGAACTCAAATGCAAATGATACCAGGGACCTACTCAGCAAATGGCTTGCTCACATGTCTAACAACGACTTTGGCGTTTCCCTAGTGTTAATTCATAGAAGGCTACCTACATACCTAGGCTAAATGTTGCAGGCATCGTAGCTAGTAGGCATCTATGTTATTGTTGATATTGGAAAAACAGTTTCAAGGCCTAGCCTAATTAATTATTTTGTATTCAATATCAATTAATCTTGTCTTGTCAATTAGTATAGGCCTAATCACCATCTCTCCCGAGCCTTGGATGTTAGAGACTGTGAATTTTCTTCACTTACCCACATATGATTGTTTCTCCTTGTTGAGTTTTAAGCCTTGTGTCTCCAAATCACGAATTATGGATTCGCCTACTCGAGAATTATCCCACGTTCTGAAAGTATTAACACAGAATGAAGGGCATAGAACTAAGTTTATTGAATGGGTATAGACCTAGGCCTCGATAAGTTGAAAGAACTGATAGTGGTGCATAAAGTGCCACGCCCAATATTGGCGTATTGCAACGGAAGCACAACAAAAATAAAAATGTACATTCATGATTGTCATAGCGGAAATGTGAAACTAAAAAGTTATAGACCTCCATGTTCACCATTTCATCTTTAAAGCCTCTTATCAATTTTGTCACAGCGATGGGGTACCAACTGCTAAATATACATCCTAATCATAACTTAGCAGTAGATGAGGTATTAATTTTGTATTAAATAATGTCATCTTCAACAATGTTTCTTAAACTGAAACTGGACATTTGTAGGCCTACTGTGACTAGATTTCTATGATCAACCATATAGGCTAACCAAACACATCATATAAGAAATTAAATTGTAACCATCTCTTGTGGTTGTGCTGTGATTACGCCTACTCTATGCTATTATTTACTAAAATTCAGAAATTAAAAAAGTCCGCCCCAACCGGGAATCGAACCACGGATCTCCCGCATTCCAGATAGGCGTCTTAACCACTAGACCATCAGGACGGATCTAGTGGTATGTCTCGAATCCGGGAGATCCGTGGTTCGATTCCCGATTGGGGCGGACTTTTTTAATTTCTGAATTGTAGTAAATAATAAAAATTACACCCACAGGAGTGTTTCGCGACTAACCAAATCGAGAAATCTGAAATATACACTATGCTAACGCCAATTGTGTGTACAAACAGCTAGACCATGCATTATGGGAGGAAGATATTTACATGCTAAAAGTCATATGCTTGGGACTGTGGCAGACTGCACTGACTGTGTTGGAAACGCAGTACTCCACACACCTGAGCATATGGCATTCAGCGTGTAAATACTCTTTCTTCCGTAATGCTTTGCACGTGTGTTAAAGAGGGTGCTAATGATTTTGAAAATCGTCTATTGCATTTGCTTATATTTCCTACGCTAAGTTAGTGTTGCGCTATGCCAATTGGACGCAGCATTTCAATAAACAACGACCTCCTGTTAGGTGGAAGGATTAGCACTAATTGAGCGAGCGTCTCCACTCGACTCTTATGGCTCGAATGTCTGTTTTTTTTTTTTTTTCTGTTACTGCTTCGATACAGGTCGCACCGTTTCTCTGATCGATAGGAAATTTTGCACACATGTACATACCACCTATGCGGGTTGCTGTATAGTTTTTGAACAAAATCCGATCGTTAGTTATAAAAAATAAAATAAAAAAATAAAAAAATAAAAATGTTCCGATCGTTATGAAATTTTGCAGGGTCAATAAGTACAACATTCTCTCCTATTTTACAAATTTTCAGCTAAATCGGTCAAGACCTTAAGTAGTGTAGATAGAAATTACATTTTAACAAAAGTAACGTTACCATGGCAACGAAAAGTCTCACTATGCACTGCCACCTAGAAGTAATCAAAATACTATCGAGGAAGCAGTGTATTATTTGTTATCAAAGAGTTAAAATAGGTTTCCCAAAGAAATGATGTCAAGGTCCTCTAGATGGCAGTGGATTTTATCCATTCTCTCCTATTTTACAAATTTTGAGCTAAATCGGTCAAGACCATGTCAAGACCTTCAAGACTTATTAAGTTATTGATATGTAACATCAAAGTAACATTATGGGAACGTCGTACTCGGGTCGTGTTGCACGTACCGGTGCTCGCTCAACAACGCGACGGGACTTTAGCGTTTTCCTAGTCCTATAAATAAAGCATGAGAATATTTTAATGAAATACAAACAATAGGCCTAAATGCATGGTTGCTAGGCCTACATCCTCTTTTTGTTGACGTTCTGTTCTTGTAATGTTCGTTAGTAATTCCATAGAAATTAGCCTAGTCCCTCAACTTGTAACATACCCCGTCTCTCTGCCTCCTGGCACGGTTCCAAACCGGTTTCATTTTTTCAAGTTCTACTGTACAACGGTGAACTTCACGGACACGTTTTCCCGCCATTTTCCCGCACAAATGGTAATTCTATGCGCCGTTTTTTGTGCGGTCTATTTCCACGGACCCCATTATGACGCAGCTGGCTCTCTATCCTTCCTATAGACAGCTGATTATCAAGCACTCAACCGGCCTTGACGCACGAGGCTGCTACACGACACTTGACTGTCGGCAGTCGTAGGTCTACGTGACAAAGCGCGGGCGCTGAAGCCAGCTCACTCACAGCCGTACAGTCGCTTCCAAAAAACACGCACGTAAGGCTGATACATTGAATAAAAATTGACCTTTAAAAACCGGTTCCGACGTGGAGGAACCGGTTTGAACTTTTTGGACCCGATGCCATCACTAGTTCCAACTGCAAGATACTTCGTCAACTCAAGAGGACGGAACGTTTGCTGAAACCTTACGGCATTTATGCATTCTGGGAGAAGACGCATAGTTGGATGAGCGAAGCGAAGACTTCAATTTCACCAACCCCCAAAAAATTTAGCTCGGGTGTTTTTTTTTTTTTTTGTTTTTTTTTTTTGTTTTTTTGTTTGTTTTTTCTGTCTGTTTGTTTGTTCGCTCTCTACCGGGCAAACGGCATATGCGATCTGGATGAAAATTTGACAGGACCTTCGAAATCTCTGAACTTAGACTTGCCACGTTTTTGGGTACAATCGAAGAAATATTTCTCGTGAATATCGTACTTTTACGATTTTTTTCGATTTTTTGGGCGATATTTTCGTGCCATTTGGGCCAATTCTGACCAAACGGGTGAAACTAAAACGTTCATATTATACATGGACATTAAGGTTATGGTTATTTAGTACATTTTGAAAGAAAAAGTTGAAAAAGTTACCCAGAATCGAGAGAAATAAAGCTTTTAATATAAGATTTTTGGTTTTTTGTACGATATTTTCGTGCCATTTTGGCCAATTCTGACCAAACGGGTGGGGTTTCAACGTTCATATTATACATGGACATTAAGGTTATGGTGATGTAGTACCTTTTGAAAGAAAAAGTTGAAAAAGTTAGCCAGAATCCATAGAAATAAAGCTTTTAATATAAGTTTTTTACGGTTAATAATACCAATTAACAAGAAACAAAAGAAACTTGACAACATTCACCTACAATGCGTAGGCAGCAAAACAAAGCACTTGCAAAAGTAAAGATATCCCACGCAAACTAAAAACTTTAAAAAAGCTCATCCATCAACGCGGCGGGACTTTAGCGTTTTCCTAGTACTTTACACCAGCTGCCATGCTAAAAGAAGGGAATGATTGGCCAACTGTGGGAGACACAGTCCTCGTGTGAAACCGGCAATGACCCGCCTGCACCTTCATGGTTTTGCTAATGAGATATAGATGGTAGGCCCTACTACCGGTAGCAATTCTACAAGGCTAGTAGAATAGAATTTTATTTTTAAAAAATCTGTTGCACAGACAGCCTACAATTGCCACATACACAGAATAAATAACATGCATTGATTAACAAAATTTAAAAAGAGGTTTCAATACAAATACGGAATACGTAAATGAAATAAGTAGTAATAATAAAACAATTACAGTATCGGTACCATACATGTTTAGACTAGGTCTATAAAGGTGATTTCTAAGAAAAGAAATGGAACCTTTTAATGCCATCATCGAAACGTCTTTAAGTATGAGCGTTTTGCCTAATGTAAAGCGATGGCAAAAATCAGCAAAAAACTTGGGGATTGTGCCCCTTGCACCAACGAACTATCCGATGACATATTGTATTTAAACTTACATTCTTGCGGCTTCTTCTAGCACCTGGATCCATCTTTCTTGGTCGTACCTTGTTTCAGTCGCAAGGAAAAGTGGACCCTAAAATTAAAATGAACATTTAGAGTTAGGACCTGGGCAACACGTACAATTTTGGAGAATATTCTATACCGGTAGGCCTATAGCAAGAATAGATTATAAAATAAGGATATATAGGTAGGTATATATATGGGTCATTCTCAAATAAAATGACCCTTGTGCTGTCCCACCTTAATATTATTTTTTTTTTAGATCAAGATATTGATTTGCATAAATTTTGGTTGTACATTTTCAGAATACTTATAGTTTTTATTAGCTCCATGAATTTTTGCACTTCTATCTTGTAAGGTTGACCTTTAATTCAATGTCGGGTATTGCAAAATGTGTTAAAACCCATGTCCCTATCCTCAAA
This sequence comes from Sweltsa coloradensis, assembly GCA_024449915.1. NCBI lineage: Eukaryota > Metazoa > Arthropoda > Insecta > Plecoptera > Chloroperlidae > Sweltsa > Sweltsa coloradensis. The sequence continues at coordinate 13,653 of JAMZAV010004594.1, forward strand.
ACCAGAAGTGTTTTTGTAAAATGTTTGACTTTAAGACTAACATTTATTTAGTCTCTAGATTGGAATAAATGCAGAAATAACCGTTAATAACTGTGTGTTAGTGACTTTTTTTAACAATTTACATTTTCAAACAATAACTAGTGGAAAGTGTTTGTCCCTAATGTGGCAATCATAATAATGTCATGACTGTTACCATTGTAAAAGAGTTTAAATAATTTTTCAAGAAGGCAGTGGATCAATCTAGAAGAAGAAGAAGAACAGCTCCTGACATGGCATCATGGAAGTTTGGTTTGTTTTGACATGAGAACTCTTTAAAATTGAAAAGTAAACATTTTAACGGTGAGTATTTGGATGAGCGTAGCGAGTGGAGCGAAGACTTCAATTTCACTGACCCCCCAAAAAATTTAGCTCGGGTGTTTTTTTTTTTTTTTTTTTTTTTTTTTTTGTTTTTTTTTTTTTTTTTTTCCGTCTGTTTGTTCGCTCGATTCCGGGCAAACGGCATATGCGATCTTGATGAAAATTTGACCGGACCTTCGTTTTCTCTGAACTTAGAGGTGTATTGTTTTTGGGTACAATCGAAAAAATATTTCTCATGAATATCGTACTTTTACGATTTTTTTTCGATTTTTAGTGCGATATTTTCGTGACATTTGGTCCGATTCTGACCAAACGGGTTGGGCTACAACGTTCATATTTCACATGGACATTAAGGTTATGGTGATGTAGTACCTTTTGAAAGAAAAAGTTGAAAAAGTTAGCCAGAATTCATAGAAATAAAGGTTTTAATATAAGTTTTTCAATTTTTAGAGCGATATTTTCGTCCCATTCGGGCCGATTCTGACCAAATGGGTGGGGCTACAACGTTCAGATTTCACATGGACATTAAGGTTATGGTGATGTTGTACCTTTTGAAAGAAAAAGTTGAAAAAGTTAGCCAGAATCCACAGAAATAAAGGTTTTAATATGAGTTTATTGAGGTTTATAATACCAATTAACACGTAACAATAGAAACTTGACAACAATCACCTACAATGCATTCAAAAAGCACTTGCAAAGGAAAAGTGCAAACAAACGCAAAAAAAGCAAACAAAAAAATTACAAAAACGCTCATCCATCAACGCGGCGGGACTTTAGCGTTTTCCTAGTTTAATTCAATGTCATGAATGTTACCAAGATAAAACAATTTAATTTGTATTTAATATTTTATTTAACAATTGAGTTAAGTTACAATCAAGTTCCAGTTCATAGCAAACATAACCCTACTTTTTCAAAAAGGATTGTTAACAGCTAATGAATTAATGAAGTTGAAATGTCATGCATGTTACTTGTCAGGTATGTTACTTTCAAAAAGTAACATTACCAAGGGCATCGTGGATTACTGCATTAATTTCCTGCAACTGTAGATGTGTTTTGAAGGGAGAGGTTGTAATTCATTGCCATACTCAAAAGTAACAAAACACTTGTTTTTATTGATTTTCAGTGATCACTTGTCAAGAATGTTACTTTTTGTCAAGACCGTTACCCGTAGTGTCTCTTTACTTTAAACTCAACACAAACTTGTTGGATTAGATGGATTTTATCTTTAGGTTGACTGATTTGTACACTAACAAGCAACATGATCTTAGAAAAAAATTATTACTGTTAGAAAAGTAACTTTTTTGTCAAGACTGTTACTTTTTGTCAACACCGTTACCCGAGCTAATTATTAAATTAAGTCTTATTTAAAGTTTAAAATAACTGAATCACATTTTTAATCTTATTTATAATATTAATACTTCATTGCTAACAGTGATCTTGATAAAATTTGATTTGCCATTTGTCCATTATTAGTAAGTTAATTACCAGGTTTTGAAATTTGAGTAACATTCTTGACATTTTGGTATTATAAAAAGTGATTAAAATAAAAATGTATATTTTATTGAATGTATTAGTTTTGTGTGATAATGTAACTAAAACTATTGTGCACATGAATATAGATTTCATAAATAACTTCTTACATCAATTGTCACTTTTATGTCCGGTAACAGTCATGACATTTTCGTACACTTGGATTGATGAAAATGCTTGTATGTAAAAAAATTTTGTTTTTTTAGATAAACCCTTTTAGGGCTGTAAGAACAAATTATTGGATAATGTATTGTTAAAGGAGGCATCCAATTTTATGTTATAATTTTTTCTTGCAAGCATTTTTTTCAATATGGTCATTACGTTTGAGAATGACCCATATATATTGAAAAATATTGAGAAATATGCAGCCTAAGGCCTAAATGTTGACTTACGTGAACAAAACTGTCACTACTGATTCGTACAACATGTTCCTGGTTAAGCTCCGATGATGCCTGGATAAAGCACCCCCCGAGAGGAACAACCCCTTTTGGGTGAATATTAAAATAACCTCTCTTGTCAAACACCTTTTTCTCACTGTCAGAATAATAAAGAAGGAACCCCTCCTTCACGATGAAAAACCTGGAACCAAGTGAAATGTTCATTAGCTCACTAGGCCCTACTTTTTTTTTTAAATAAGTAGTCTAAGCTGGTAGACCCTAGCTGGTTACGGGCGTGAGAAGATGTGTGATTTGAGATGTTACTTTCAAAAGTATGATTCAGCTTTTCCCCAAAATGTTGTAAATTTTTTAATATGAATATGGGCTGGTGTTTGGTAGTGGCAAGAGTGAAACAATGCTGATGACATGAGATAAAACGAAGAATGTCAGGATTCTACTAGGACAGATTTTAAAGCAAGTGGAGAATTTTAAGTAAGCCTACGTACGTGGGGAGTATAGTAGCATGCGATGGAAAGATTCAACCAGAGATAGGAAGAAGAACGCAACAAGTACTATTAGTAAATTAGTTGGTTTAGGATTTGCGCCTCCAAGATAAAACAATTTCCGTAAGTGTGAGTTACCACCATATAGGCCTATACTTCTTTCCAAGGGGATGAACATAAGGGGAGACGCGGGGGGACAAGGGGTGGACAGGCCTGTGCTGGTCAGAACCAGCCACAAGCATATGGGGAGGGCAGGGGTTCCCCCACGTCGTGGTCGTCTTCGTCTGTGTCATCATCCGTTCGTGTTGTCATTGTCGTCGCCGTCGGGAAGGTAGTCAAAGGGAAGGGGAAAGTTCCCCGACGACGACCCAGAGCTCGCCATCAGTTTCAGGGAGTGAAACTCTCCTACTCACGGGCCAAACCGCGAGAAGGTTGCGAATTGGAATTTGATGGCCCTCTGTTGGGTTATTCCAATCTATCCGAGAACTCATATGGAAACAGAGAAGTACCAAAGAAGTGCAAGGTTACCATCATCTACGAGACCTACTTTGTTACTACGTTTATATGGAGGATGGGTCCAGCTCCAGTGCCATACTGAGTTTACATTTCAATTCCAACGACCTTGAAGCGTTTACATGTCGAGTACCCAACGAAAACCGAACTGACATTCTGTTCAGCATTAACACCATCTTACGGCGATTGCCCAAATTAAAAGCCGCAGTCATTTGAAGTTTGAACTATTTCATTGCAGGCCCTACTATAGATTTACTGTTTTTTTATGACTACAAGGCACTATAGACGCGGGAAGGAATAGGCCAAGGCGTGGAGGATGTATATTCGAAAACGGAGCCCAACAAACAGATGTTAAAAATCGATATCATCAACATTTGTAAATTGTAAACTTTTATGGACATTTGCCAGTAGACGGCATGTTTTCAGTTCGGTTCCCTTCCCTCTCAGGAAGCTGTTTACATGTGAAGACTCAGTACGGTCTTTCAGTACGGTCGCATCATTTCGTGGAACCGAACTCAACGGGTACGGTACAGTAGGCCTAGGCCTACCAAATTTACGTGTTCACATGAGGTAGGTACTGAGACCACAAACCGTAGGCTTACTCAATACTGGACTCAGCCCTCCATGTAGCCTAAACAAGGTTACTGACATATGCAGCAGAGACTTGGAATATGACAACAGTGGATGAGAGCCTTGTACAGGCTGTAAATATAAAGTTTTTGAGAAGCATTGTAGTTAAGACTAGATGGGACCAAATACGGAACGAGGATATCCAAGATGTTATGTTAACGATCTACCAGGTAACGTCCCTTATAGGCTGGTGATTCTCTTTGCGGACGACACGAGTGTGATAATTAGAGACTCTCTAAGTAGTATAGGCCTGGAAGCTAAATTCCTAGAAATTCTCCAAGCACTAATTGAGTGGTTTGAGGCCAATAAACTAAAACTTAATTGTGCCAAAACTCAGATTCTATATTTTCAAACAAAGAGAGATCTTCTGCAGGAGCCTTTTAATTATGAGGGAGAAAGTCTCACACCAGTGGAGCATGCAGCATTCCTTGGACTGGTGTTGGACTACAAAATGGGCTGAACATGTGAATAAGATGTGTGGCAGGTTGAGCACTTATTGCTTTGTTCTGAGTAATGTGATAAAGCGTTGTAACCCACATGTGGCCAAAATGGTATATTTTGCATTCTGCCAATTGATAATTCAATACGGTATTATGTTTTGGGGTAATGCAACTAGTGTAGCCTAACATCAGTCTTTCGACTGCAGAAGAGAGCTGTAAGAATTATTGCCCACCTGCATCATAGAGCATCATGTAGAAACGCGTTCAGGTCACAGGGAATACTGACAGTAGCATGCCTTTATATCCTCGAAATTGCAAACTTTGTGAGTGACAATCCTCAATACTTCCCAAGAAATGAAAGCTTTCATGATCACAATACAAGGCAAAAGAGGGACCTGCACCTGCATAAGTGTAGACTTAAAATAAGTATGAATGATCCTATTCAAGCAGGTATAAAAGTATATAACCATCTGCCTGAGGGCATCAAAGCCAACATTGGGAGAAGCTCCTTTAAAGGGGAGGTTAAGGCATGGTTGCTGGATAAAGAATTCTACTCATTGTCAGAATTCTACAGCTGGGGGGACTGAACATTGGCCTCAGTCTCTGGCTGGTATCAACCTTTTAATCTGTAATAGTGATCTTGTATATTTGTACTATTGTAAATATTCCACTCTGTATTATTTTATCCTTCTATAATCTGTTGTAGTAATGTACAGTAGACATTTATTGAATATGCCTCTCTGTATTATTTTAACCATTTTTAATCTGTATTAGTAATGTACAGGGTAATTATGCAGAATCACTCAGCGGACCGGAATTACTTTGGAAGGTAATTTAAATGATTGAGCGATGTTACTTACATAGTTTGTGGAGTGATTTAAGTCGGCGCACGTAGATTTGAGTATGTTTTTTGGTCATTCGGAAGGTTTGTCTTGATTGACATAATGTTAATGTTTACGTTATGAGAGAGTGTGTTGTATGTCGAGTGGAGCGACGGCGAGGTGGGGGAATGACGTATCACAGTGCTGGCAACTAAAACCTTTGTATTTAATGGGATTGACTGGTTTTCCTGAGTAAGCGATTCATCGGAATGAGGTGTGTTTGTGTTTTTGTTGTTGGGAATGAGTTGGGTCCAGGGGCAGAGCCCCGGTGGGGGTTGGGGGGCAACGCCCCCATTCAGTTATGCATCAAATTTAATTTTGTATATCATAGTACATAATTGAAAGCACTAGTTTAGGCTGGATTTGAGTTCGAAGAAGGCGACGTGTGGAGGTCGGTGGAGGTGATGGTGGCTGTTTGTTATGTGTTAGTGTATGTTGTTTTGTGTTTTATTTTGTAAACACTTGTGTGCGCCTGTTTAAAAATCATTAAAAATTACTCTGTTGTGGTTGTTTTAGTGTTTATTCAACAAAAAACGGATAAAAAACATCGCTGAGTAACCCTTCACTTTTACCATGTAGGCCTACAGTAGTCATTTATTGACATTGTACTTTTTAAATTTAAATTTTTATATGTAATACTAATAGATAGTATTGTTACATTTCTTGACAACTCCAAAACTTGTCCACCACAATAGTGGGTGGACGCATAAGTGTACCAAAGAAGGCTAATAAACAAACAAAAAAGTACTAGGCCTACCTAGACGTGAGGAACTTAATGGAGCAAATTGGAGAGAGAAGATTGGAGAAGATGAAATTGGAAATTCCAGGTAGGCTACGGTAGGAGACCAAGGGGCAGACCACGACAACAATGGCAGAATAGTGTCCTAGAGCCTACTAGGCCTATAAATTGGCTCTATAAATTCCTATGACGGTGTGGGAACTGGGTCAGATAGGGATTCCACAAAGTGTGAGTACCGGTAGCTAAGGTTTAGGCTTAGTCCCAGCAAAGCGCACATGGACTTTTAATTACCTAAGGTCCAAACTCCAACTTAAATACAGGCTAGGGCCTAGGCGGGCCTAACGGATGGAAGGGAAAATTAGTACCTAACTAGGCCTAGGAAGAATTGAAGAGGGAACCGTGAGGAAAAGAGGGAACTAAATGAAGAAAAGAAGATAGAAAAACCTGCCACCGACAAAATTGGTCACTAGCGGGGAAAGAAATATACAAAATACAGAAATACAAACACATAACCTCACCTTTTGGACCATCTAGTGGAATGTAATGCAAATGATTTCTTGAATAATATTCCATTCAATTGCACTTTCGTAATAACACTGAATTGTTCATCATGGTCACTCATTTTAATACTTTATCATATTTAAGACACAACAACGATCTGAGGCCTAATGGAGAAAACAAAACATCGATACAAGTCAGTCTGTCAATGTCAATTACAATCAGCTGTCTGTGGCAGCCATTACCGGAATTGGAAATAGTTCGAAGCCTGTGGATCGTGGATGGATATGTTTAGCAGCCTGTGTACGCCACTGCGCAACGCAGATGCGCAGTCCGAAAGTCGATAGTTGTGTGACCGTGACGTCACATTCACGGAAGGTACGCATCACGCGCCTGTAAATTGTAAGCATCCGATCACAGAGGTTTTACAAATCATTTATTATTCTCGATATGTTCATATATTTTGCTTGATTTTTCATTATGAGTATTTTAATACTCTGGTTACAATCACCAGCTTGAAATTTTAAATATTTAATACATTTCTACGAATGTATTGTATTTTTCATACAGTACTAAGTTGTGAACTTTTGGCGTAGGTACACTAATTTGTTGTAAATCATGGGTATATAAGCGATTGCGCTCTATTTTCAACAACTAGTGCATCGTTGCTGCGAACACATTTTCTCATAGTGTTGCGAAGCTTTGTTCGAAGTGTTGACGTTTCCACGACGACTTTCTCCGCCGACTCCCGTCATCATCAACCCATCGTCTCGACTTGAAGTAAACTTGGTAAAGGTGTGTGTCATTAAAATCATCTTGTTATTAGTTCTAATTATGGTAAATCTTTGCCCTTGGGCTTAATTTGACTTCACTCGATCAGTATCTTCACCAAGTTCACAAGAAGGAACATTTTTGTCACTTTCTTGGCCAAAGCCTAGTTGTGTCGTAGTGGCCTAGAGCTTCATAACAAAGCATTTTTAGAAGAATTTTGCTTATTAACAATTTTTATCAAGCCAGTTCAGGCTGGTAATCGTTCGTTTGACCTAAGCGTTGCTCAGGTTAGATTGGCAAGGCTAGGCCTAGGCCCAGGCCCACGTAGAACAGGCCCCTAGTTTCTGAAGTAAAGTGTCTGGGCGTTAGCCTAGACTAGGCAAACGAAGATTAGGATGGGTGTAGCTTTTCAAAGTAGGGCAACATCAAGTTTGAAACTTCAAGGACAAACTGTGGAATTAAAAGAATGGATCAACAAAGTGCGTTGCAAGAAAATAACTTTCAAGAAACAGCGAAGGAAGGATCTACGCGTGGAAGCAGTCCTAACTAGTGCACTGACAAGAGCAGAAGATGATTTGAGAACTAAACAACAACTGCGCTATAAACGTTGGCAGTTATTGAAGATTGAACTTTATTCCAAGTCACACGGTGACAATTGTTTTGACTCTTCGAAATCAATTGACGATGCAAATCAGTGGGATTCAAGAACTTGCCAAGATTTAAGCAGTTTAGACAATTTTATGTCAAAGTTAAAAGAAGTGAAAGTGCCTTTGCACCGATAAATAAATGTGTCAAATGGGTTGAAGCTTCAAGGCCTGTTTGTTGATTATGTAAAACTACATATGCCTAGCCTAGCATGCATAAGCCTAGGCTTGGGTAGGCCTATTTGACCTTTCCAGTTCTAGCATTAATTCTAAATGGGCTGGAGTCTTCATAATCCTTGCCTAAGATTATAGGCCTAGGCATAGAAACTTATTTGGGGGTGGGTGGTGTCCTTGTAACATTTTTTTGTGCAAAATCGACCAAAATTCCTTTTCTTTATTTGGTTGTCTGAATGATTGTGCTCATACGTTGCCTCTATTGAGATGGCTTCTTTCAAGGAGTTTATATTCATACGTTGGATCCTCTGTTTTCACTGGACGTAAAAAATCACTAAATCGTACGTTGGGCTCGGCCAATCGCCCTGCTTTTTTTACTTTTGATAAAACTCCTTTTGGGTTGAAAGTCCTTTGTATTTAAAATAGAAACATAAAGGTTTTGTACGTTTTTTGTTGTTGTTTTTTCACGTCAAAAAAATGGTGTATTTTGTCGGAGATGTTTTTAGTGAACAAAATTATGATTTTATTTTGTTCCCAACGTAGGCCTATAGCCTACTGTTTGTATAGGCCTAGATCGTTGATACGTTGAGAACCCGTCCAATAGCAAGCATCCAACGTATGAATCAATTTGCGATTTCATACGTCCGACGTATCAATGTATGGGGTTTAGTTTATTTTGCATGAAAATGTTCGCCCCCTGAACTGAAGACGTTTAAGATTATACAGACCTAGAGGCCTACACCTAGTCTGGGCATATGCAAGCTGCTGTGGCATCGTTAAGATGGTCTACCAACTGCTTTTTCTGTGATATTATGACGTGTTTTTTCATTTCCAGTCTCTCGATTTGAGAAGGCAAACCCACCAACCCCATGGAAGTCTTCGGGATGGCAACTAGCCATAGTGAGACGGCTGTGGATCGCAGTTGTGGTTTGTAATATTGGTTAGGTTCTGTAGGCCTACTTTGGCTTGATTTTAATGTAATTTTTCATTTGTATCAAATGTTAAGACTAAGAAAGGAGTTATGTTGTCTTATAATTCTTTAACTGACTGATAATTTAGGGTTGGTAGCCCCTACCTAGGGCTAAGCACCAGTTATATAAAATTTAATTTTTGTACTATGTTTATTGGCCTAGGGCATATAGGCCTATAACTTGTGCCTACATGCCTTAGGCCCTTGAAAGTCATGCATGATCAAACTTTGTTGTGAAGGAGAATTTTATTTAGGTGCTGTACCTTGCTACATTCAAGTACCGGTAGGCTTTGAAAAGGCCTTGAAAATTGCATCCTATTATGTACCTAGTCAAAACTGTTACCGGTACCTAAGTTGTTCAAAACTACCTACGTAGCCCACCCAGACATAGGCCGGGGCAACAGCACATTTTATCCTAAGCATTGCTAATCGGCATTTGGTTAATCACCTAGACTCTGCAAACATTTCAATTTTGCATGTTGACTCGAGCTAGTCCAAGCTCGTAATTAATTTTGATAAATCCATGGGCAATTACTATTTAAGAATTAACTAATTAATACCGTACCCTACATCCAGTTTGCTGGAAGTCTTTCAAATTAACAATTTGTTTATTATGCCGTACCACCCAACAGTAGGTTAGTGGGGGGGTGGTGGTGGTCGTGAGGCGCTATACGGCATTTTTACCAACAATTTTTCATATCTATGTAGGTAGGCAGGCCTAAAAAGTTACATGACTGTGCATGGAGCTGGTAGTTAATAATTTAGGCATATCTTGCAACCTTGAAAATTTTTTGTCCGTGCACCTTCACTTTAGCAATTTGCATTGAAATAACTTTTTTACGTTCACCGAAGAATGGTATTGTTTGCTGTTGCCCATAGGCCTATGCCTAACCGGGTAGTGTAGTCTGGCGGGGGGGGCCTAGTTCATCTAGTTTCAAGTTGTTTTTAATAATAATAATATTGATAATTATTAATTATGTAATATATTATCCAGTTCAAGATTTTATGGTAGTGATTACATAACTCGTTGAAACTATTTGTTTGTAATGTAAACTAGAGCCCAAGAATATGCTTAATTGGCCTAGGTAGGCATAATTGTTCAAAATCTAGCCTCGTCTAGGTACTTAAATGTGCCTAGAACTTGATTATCAATAATTAGGCCTACATTAGGCCCTATAATGGTTATGCGGCATTTAATGATGCCTACTTTCATTAAATGTAGGCTCCGTGCTTGGAGATAACTTCTTCCTAGATACCCAAGTAGTTATGCCTAAATAAATTAAACAAATGCCTAGTCTTGGCCCGATTAACAGTCGAGTGGGGGCTTGATAAACCTCTTGTTTAAAGAAAGTGCATAGGCTAATTTGCCTTTTTCCAGTGTCTTGTCTTTCCCAATTAAAATACATTAGGCCCTACTACTAATTGGTTATGTAGGCCTAAGTAGGCCCAATCTTTGAAATCGGTTATCATGTATCTTGCCTAGGCCTCTGTATAGTCTAGGCCTACTAGGTAATAGTTAACAAATTTTAAATTACTAATTGTGTAGGTACTTCGTATGTGTAATGAGAGATGTATGGGTGGACTGTTTTGTTGATTTTTGTTTTATTATGTTCGTTAGCCAGTCACATTTTGTGGCTACTGCGTAGGCCGCTGCAAATTTGTGTTTCTATTTAAATACCATGTTATTAAAAGGAGGGTAGAAGTTTTATTTTTTTCTAACAACGCCTTTTGTAAATCATATTGATTGTTAAATTGTATTTAGTGACATAACAGCTCGTTTGTTGATCCTGTTGTAACCGTATTGTTGACATTCCTAGAATGTGCCAACTACATAATAGGCCTATTATACTGTGCCAGTGTACCCTACTGTAGGTCTACATGTAGGGCCCAAGAGTAGGCCCAGGTGTCTTCTAATAGTGAAATCATTTTGAACCCGTAGGCCTACAACTTTTTATTGATGACATTACAACATCCATCCATACATCTCTTCTTATTAAACCAATTAGGCCTAGGCTAAGTGCCATTGGCTTGCGTGCGACATTGTAGTAGGTCATAAAATTCTAGGTGTGTTTAACGTGGCTGTGTTGTGGGATGAGATGTTTGTTTAGTGCATACATCATGGTGAAGCTGTGTAGCCTACCTACTTAGGGATATCTGCTGAAACATGGTGGGGTTCTCCTCCCTCCAGCACTGCAGATGTTGTTCTCGCCATCAAGCTGTCGTGTTGTGGGCAATTCTCACTCGTGCTATTACAATATTGTGGTAAGCATCATATATTAATGTTAAACTGTGAAAAAAATAAATAAAATGCTCAATGTTTATACCAATTATCTAGTGTTGCATACTATTTTATTTTTTTAAAAGACATTTATGTCTTGTTACATTACCGAGTTGCCTCTTATCCCATGATTTTATGTTCTCCAAATCTGGTCATCGACTGCCGATTTGATCTTCTCCGCAAACTGTTTGCGCGACTTTCGTCACCTTCGAGAGAAAGGCGTTGTTGTTCCTGCTACTGCTGCCCGAGATCTTCGGAGGAGAGAGCTGCTTGTTTACGGCCAGCCTGTGAACTACACTCTGCGAGAGCCAGGCGTGGCCTATGGAGTCGGAGCTACACCCACTAACACTAAGTGACATGCGTTTGGTTCCTTGATACAGAAATCGGCCCATTTGCTGTTGCGTGCACACTGTAGGGCAATGCCAGAGAAGGTTCTGAATTGTCATGTAAATAACGTCATTTTAACCATAGTTTCCAGAACTGACGGTTGCAGGGTATTTTTTTTTAACCTTAATTGGAGATAACATTAGTGGAATCATAATTGTAGTTAATTTCCTGCGGGAGCTGACATTTAGTTGCAGGCTTAACATTTCTCAAGTATCCTGAGGCCTGGCATGACGCTACGCCTTTCCCCACTTTCGACACGTCTGGTGTTTGTCACTATGTTACAGACGAGCTTGCACGTTCATTAATTATCGGTCGATGGATGTTGGAGAGGTGGGGGCGATACATTTTATTTTTAAGTGTACAAACATTTTGTAATAGGTTGCAAAGTGCAAGACATGGAGCCATTAGTCATTCTATGTAGGCCGGCAATTTTGATTTGTTACTCACTCATTTATTTTTAACAGATACCCGCGTGCGAATCAAGTTTGGTAATTTGAAGGAAAGTTTCTGCCATTACAACAAAGAAATGCAAAACCATGAATTGCTGCCAATACTGAGACTTAAGGAGTACCCTACTATCCCATGTTTCTGGACAAATTACAGAGCTTTCTCAGTATATAATGCTCGATTGGCTGGAGTTGCAATGGTTGATGGGTGGTTCCGTGGGTCCAGAGTGCTAGAATGCGTGCAAAAGTTGGTGGTTCCGTGGGTCCAGAGTGCTAGAATGCGTGCAAAAGTTGGAAGGCGATCTATATTAAGGTTATACAGATCGTGACGCTCCGGACTACATCCTACACCATGGGATAAGATAAGATTTATGACACTTTAATTGTTATGTGTGCACTTCACTGAATTGGAAATATGATACCATAGTTAGGACCAAGTGAAATCGGGCACTAGAATTTTAAGAAAATCTACGTGAATATTTTACAGTTTTGTTGTTCTAGTGTCTGCGTTCACTTGATAGTGAGCCTAGGTATCTGGGAAAACTTCAATCTCTGGCTAGTATGTGATGTACTTCATGTACACATACTAGCCAGAGTATAAACCCTACTTAGTCCAGCTACTTAGAATACAGTGTAACATTTTTAAATACGTATTTATTCGCTTATAGGCCGCCCTCGAGTAAAGGCCGCACCCTTATTTTGACCACTCGATTTTAAAGATTTGGATATAAATACTATTGATAAATGGCTTCACATAATGGCCGCACCCCACTTTTTGAACTTGACAATTTCAAATATACCTGAGGCCTATACTCGCATAAATACAGTAGTTGATAAAAGTATTAAACCCAATGGTCTAATTTGCCTCTTTTACAAATTGTGCCTTGCACAAATAAAGTCTGCAAAGTTAAGACGGCATTTTTTTTTATTTTTATTTTTTACTATAATCGTACGTATATTCAAGGAAAGTGGGGATCTATAGTTTTATGCTTTCATTGGCAGATTCGACTCGAGATCGGTGCCAACTGCTGCCCATAGTTTGGGTGCGTTCCCGTTCATTGGTGGTAGCCCACCTACTACTGTAGTACGTACTGCTTCGGTTCGAACCACCTTGCCGACTGGAAACTGGTTGGTTGCCCAAGTATACTGGTACCAAGCATTTATTTTTTAATTATTCTCAAGTTCTGGGAACTTGTTTGGATAAGTACGATTTTATGAATTATCTTATTTGCCGGTAGGCTACGTTGTAAATATTACATTATTACTAGAGCTAAATTATGCGTAGGTAGGTGTTCTAATTTTAATTTGGCAGGATCTTGAGCTGTTGGCTGGTCCCAATGGATGACAAAATATCAGTCTCGGCTGTTCCAAGATTGTTTCGTATCCCGTGAAGAACGTTATACCAAGGACTTTGACGTAACTTCCTCTATGGAATTGGAGACGTTAACCTGCGGCTATGTGCTGTTGCGAACATTTGCGGCTGGCAAGTTTGTCGACAAACCGGTATCAGTATTTGAATGTTTCCACCTTGCATTGTAGGCCTTCAAACTTCATAATACGTGAAATGAGCTATGCGTAGTTTCCTACCTTACTTGATTTGACATTACCCTAATAGACTAAGAACTGTTGACTATTATTTGGAACTGGAAAGTGAAAATTATTTTCACAGGTATCTGACATCGTGCTGTTGGAAATGCAGGCCTAGAACTACACCATTCCCTGTGACCTGTCGATATCATCCACGTTGCGTCTAACTGCCCTTCTATAATACGATGTCCCAAGTCCACCGGAATGACAACCGCAGCAAATTGTTTGGAGTGACCTGTGGAAATCGACATAGTATTACATTTTATAGGTTTGAGGTATTTTATTTCGCATTTAACTGTTCACATCAATTTTAACTGGGGTGATAGCTCACATTAACTTGTCACAAAAGTAGCCCATATATCAAAATATTCCTTTAAATTTAAACCTAACTGACTGCCATCTGCATGATTGTAATTGAGTCTACTCTATTCCCGAGACATGCCACACACACTTATTCTTTACAAATTGAAACTAGGAGAACAGGTAAATTGATTGTTAAATTGAAATTATTTGGACGTACACTGTTCTTAAAATAAATATTTTATTTGTAATATTTTTTTGTATTGTTAAAACATTGCTTTGTTCAACCCAGTTTGATAAAGACAGTGTCTAAATATTACAAATAAAATATTTATTCTAAGAACAGTGTACGTCCAAATAATTTCAATTTAACAAACACTTATTCTTTTTCAACTTTCTCCAGTTTTGTAGTCTTGAATCAATTTATTTTAAATACAGAGGCCTACCAGAAGCTACCGTGTTTTTATCCTTGTCTTGGTAGTTGGTACACATAAAATAGTATCGTAATGAAAAGAATTATTAGTATTTACTTGCTTTGAAAGCATTGGGACAAAACTCTTGGTGGAATTTTGCCAAGTTGTTTGTGAATGTTGGCTGGGCCATGTTTGTGTCTGCTTTACTACTTGACAGATTCAAGGAGCTATCGTCCGGTATCGAACCATTATTTCCGACCAAGTGTGACCGTTGTCGTTGGGTTATCATCTACATTTATCCTGCCATTACACCGTTCGTCTGATGCTACCTGAAGTATGATGCGGAATTTCCTTGAAAACGATATGGTAGACATTATCACATACCGGTACATATTTTTGGATCTCTATGTCAGAAAGTGAACCAGTTATATAATTAAGACTTACTAATTACGAGTTTTGCATTGTTTGCACGTTGCATTCATTATTAATATTTAATACGAGTTCATTATTATAGGTCTGCCTCCAACAAGTTTTAAACGTTCATTCATATGCCAATTTATTTTATTGCATAATTTTTTTAATGTTGGTGGTTTAGAGATAGGTAGGATGTTTTTACAATGCTATGTGGTAGGAAATGCTGCTGTCCACTGCTGTTCAAGGGAACTGACAATTTCATCCCAAAGTCTCTAAGCCAGCGTATAGAACGGTGATTTAGTACCCGCCCGGAGTTCTAATTCTGTGCGACGGCTACCAGCTTTGACCAAAGGATTACGCGAATGGGCATTTCCTAAGCCGAGCTGGAGACTGCGTGAATAGTATCGACTATCGAGTTTCATCCTGGAATGGTATTGCATAAAACTTGCTATTACTTGCAGAGCCTTGAGTGCAAGCTAGCAAGTGACTCCATAATTTTCTTTATTACCCCCAGTGCGGCATTGAGAACTATTTAGAACTGGGTGTTTCTTCAGGTACCGATATTGTCCTGGTTGGCATGGCTTGGACTGGTACCCTGAATCAACGTATTCCCGCTCGATGTCACCGTTGGTATGTCTACTACCACGCTGTGAGCCCATTTGAAGGTACTCTGAGATGTCCTGTTATCACAAAAAGATAGTTGTTGTCCTGCAATGGTTGGCCAAAATAAATGTGAGGAAAGTGGCCAGCAAAATTAATGCATGCAATATCAACGTTTTTATCAAGGCCCGCCCTAGTTTAATTTTGCTTCCCATTGTTTGGTAAAAGTCTTGTCCGTAGTACAGCTTTGCATGCCATGAAACCGTATATATACGCGTTATTTGATGATAATCCTAGTTCAACAATTTTAAACTGACTGTTTTAAATTTCAAGTTCATATTTGAATATTTTATCCTACTTAAAAACCAATCATCTGTTAAAATTACCATACTTACATACTATTTAAATTTAAATCTGTTGATTATTGACTCAAAACTTATTTCTTTAATTTCCAAATATTTTATTCTGCTTCAGAAAATATCTTCTTTTTATCTAAAAGAAAACTTTTTAAAAGCATTTTAATGCCTCTTTAACTGCATGTGCTGAAAATATCCAGGTAGGTATAAAATAATATATTTATATTGACCTACTGCTCTTGTATGTTTATACAGTATAATAATTAATCATTATGATGAACTGAAATCTTGAACCTTTAAAGGCCTATGAGTGAGGAAAAATAATAATAAGCTACTATTAATTTGAAATATGAAAATTTCTACCTTACAGTAGTTGATACAATAGTTTTGCATAGCCACAAATAATTATTTTGCTACAAATTACCTAATAATAATTATCGACTTGAATTGGATATGAATATGATATTAAGTAATTGAGCAAGTGCTATCCTGTATTTTCCTGTATAATCCAGACGTACCCCCGAGTACGTACATCATGGCTTTATTCGAACATTTACACGTACCGTAACGACAACCTCTTGCCCATAGAGCAATACGTAGTTGATGCGATCATGATTCGTCAGATTCGGCCTCCGGTCAATTTGGAAACCAATAGACGCGCAAGTCGAGTCTTGTTCCGTCGGATGCCCGTGCGACACTCTCTTTTTGTTGCTTCGTGGGCGACTGCTGTTCTGCGATTGTCCACACTGCGGTTGAGTGTACAGGTTAGACTACACATTTATTTTTGTTTGCAGACTTTAATAACAATGTTTTTTTTAATACCCCAGGTAAAATAACAGGTTTTGAGACTTGGAATATAACTGCCTATAGTTACTTATATGTATTGAGTTAATGAGAATTACTAAATGGAAAGACAATCCCTTCAATAAGGTTGGAAGTGAATTACCTAAATTATTATTGGAATTGGCTATACAGTACATACTCTAATGAAGCCTGTATATTTAAACACAAATCTACTTTGAAAAGATGGTGAAATCCTGTGTTCATTGCAAAATAATTTATGATATATCGATCTTCATTAAAACATGAGACTATTGCACCCTCTGACGAAACTATTACAGTAAAGAAAGTCTTTGACAGTCTGACCTCTGTGGAGGTCTACATGGAAAACATAAGTGAAACTAATACAGTACCTAATGGCCATAAAAAGTAAGCCTACCTATTGCGGTATATTTGCAAGGTTAGTACCAAACATGAAATTGATGAAATACAGAGGTACATTATAGCCTCGACCAGAAGTAAATCAAGAGCCGGGTGTAGTAAGACGCAACTAGACCCCTTGGCTTACTCATGGTTGAAGGTAACATGTCGCAGTGGCAATGAATAAGCGAGTTAAATAAATTAATTATCTTAAACTTGTGATTTCCCACTCACTTGTCTATGAACCACATGATCATGTGGTTAATTCAGCCAGTTGTTGACACAAAATGGTTGGTAACTCACAAGTTCAGAGCTGTGCCGTTTTAATTAGTAGTATCCGGTTTGCAATGGCTGTTTTTAAGCCTACATTTGTTTGACCTGTTATACTGAAGTTGTTCCGAAGCAACCGTGCCGATTCTAACGACATGCGCTGCTTATTTAGCAAGAACCAATTAAAATGCCTAGCTCTAGATTGACATATACATTGGCAGTTGGCACAGCTGCTTAGAAACCAACGTCAGTCTCGTTATGTTGTTTATTTTTTGCCATTGTGTACTATTGTTATGATAACTTGACACAAACCAGTAACCACTCTGGTGTTGTGGCTTGAATTGCATCTACCAGTATCTAAAGTGTCTTCATGAATTTCAGTAAAATAAGTATTAACTACTCTGGTCATGGCCAACAAATTGGCAGTAGATTCAGGCCTACATTAAATCGTAAGCACATTTGAAAGATTTAAACTTACTTTAAAATAATTGTATTCATCAATCTTGGATGAGAAGTTAATATTTAATTTATTATTGTGACTTGCGGTAATTATTGGGTCCACTGCTATGTTTTCAACAGCTTTAGTTTGCCAAGCTGTCTGTAAGAGGCTGTACCGTAGGTAACCGAATATTAAATCCAGCTTGCTATTGCAATACACAAAGTACATAGAAACCAATGGAAATGGGTTTCCATATGAGGCTAAATATGAACCGCTTATACTAGATAGCTTCAAAGCGCACTGGCAGACGTGTTGTAGCTGCCGTTGAAATATTTTGCAAAGGATTAAGGTTACTGGATTGATACATTGCAATGCTGTTATTGATTGACCCACACATGCCTGAGAACAAGTAGTATAAGTACAAGTAAAGTTACGAAAAGCATTAATTATGTACAGTCGATAGAAAGAAATGCCATGTCATTTTCGAAGTACCAGTCACCATTTAAGGTATGTATTGTTGGTTTCCATTTATTTAAGAAAGTATGTAGCCTATAAATATTTAAGGTCTAGCTATATTTTCACTTGGAATGCAAATCTGATGGATTTTGAAATATTTGTCTCAATAATGAAGACCAACCACCTTAACATTGTTGTAGTCATTTACTGTGTAGCGGATGTTTTTAATACACATAATGTAAAATAGTAGGTAATTATTTTTCTGGTTTATCTATGAACTTTTTTTTATTAAAGCATCTATGTATCTGGCAATTCTACCTGCCTTTTTGAAAACCGCTAAAATAAAAAGTATAAACTACATAGTAAAATGACCGTCTGCAATTTGCCAATTTTATGCCAGAGTTTTGAGAAAATTTGTACTTTAAAGCCTTGCATTCAATATTTGTTTGAAATTCTTGTCTCGATTTACACTTCTTCTTCACTGTGCATAGTATAGGTCTGTCGACATTGTTTTCCTTCTCAATATCAATTTTATAAAATTAATTATTTCCTCTACTAAGGGGCCTCTTGCCCTTATTATTTGATCATTTATTTAATTTTTGTCTATCCTTTATTATTCTGTTACAAAACTTATTTACTACTTATTTTATTTCTACTACTATTCTCTTATTCTCGCACTACATACTATATTTATATTTATCACATCCTCTGCTTTTTATTACAAATCATATTAATGTTTTTATTTCCACTATATAGTTAAAACTTTTTTACCTTTCTTGCCTTCTTTTAACTTTTTGATCTCATAATTTTAAACTTTCCGATTTTATCTCGCTGAAGGTAGGTATTTAATCTTCTTCAAGTTATACTCTTTCTTAGAAATGTTATTCTTACTCTTGCAATTTGAACTAATTTTCATAACACTCGTTAACTAAAATAATTTTGAATTCATTTATTTCTTACTAAATTTTTTCAAATATCTTTATATTATTTATTAAATCTCATCAAGGTAAGTTCTTTTATTCATACAAGTCTGAATGTTGGGCAATTACACTTAACAATGTAGTACTTAGACCTACTAATGCTTTTTAACAAATTGTTGTGGAATGTTTTACTGTGTGAAGTATTCTCTAGGTTTACTTGCATGCGAGACCTGCCTCAACGACTGATTTCACAGCTCGAGCTCTCTGTGGTTGGTGGAAAATTTTCATTTGGATTGTGCTTTTCCTGCTTCTTCGTGTACTGGTGGTGCAGATTGTTGTTGTTTCTTGTTTCTAGGCCTACGTGCTCGATGCGTGTGTTTGAAAATTATTTAAATGATTACTTGCTTACTGATTCTCTGTAGATTGCTGCTTATCTTGGCACTGTACTATTTTATTCTCTTGCACGGCTGACTGTATGTTGGAACTTGTTTCAGATTATTGCTAAGTAAAGTGAGCACGAGTGTTAATACTGTCCTGCAGCACATCTTGGAATAATTTATACTATAGTGGATCTTAGTATTTTCATAGGCCTACTGGCAATGATAATTGTATTTGCAAGGAAAAGGAAATGCATCTTCCGTTGTAGTACATTGATTTGGTTGGATTTGAGTTGATCGTTGATTCACGTACGTTTGGATTGTTGTGGACAAAGTTTGTGTGGCTATGGAACGGAACATATTGCGCACCGGATGTTTTGACTTTTGAATGTTGTAACGGAAGCTGAACTTGCTTACGCACATGGAGGAGCTACTAATTGGCATCGCATGTCTAGTGACGTTGCAATGCTACATGGGCCTGGTAACTATTTACATCATACTATATAGTTTCCTGAGTGATGCATGTATTTAAAAAAAAAAAATGTTGCTCTTGATGACAAAGCAAAGTGCATACAGGTTGCTGTAATAATAATCTTAATATAGTACTTCTTCTTACTATACTTGCATGTTCTATATTATTGTGAAGATAAGAAGTCTGGCCCTTGGAACATATCTCGAATGGTGTGCCACTGTGTATGAAGTAGTAGTCTATTTATGTAGTGCAGTTTTTAGGAATGGCAATGTTGCAGTTGCCTGTCATTCGGATGTCAAGCCTATACTGATGAATGAACGTATGTTGTGCATGTTGCAATGCTCACTGAAGAATAATATAATATGTAATATGTTGCGACTATTGACCATTTCTACTGCTGTAAATAGGCCCAACTTGAAGTAAATGAGACTTTGAATGCACGAACTAATGAGAAAAGTTAATTTCTATTTCCGGTCTTGTGGGTTTGTCTTTGTCTTGTCATTACTATTATTTAACAGTTGGGGTTTGTTCACAGATGTTCGTAGATTAACGGACGTTATACGTAGTGTCCATCCTCTCGCTTGGCTGAGGTTAATGCTTTGAATTTAAATCGCACATGATATTGCACTCGTATTAAGACACATTACGCATGAATACACCCTTGAAGCGTTTGATGTATATATTTGGAGTCAAACATGCAAATGCTCTGGCTCTTGCACAACAATAATTTGATAACACTAATCTCGTTAAAAGCAATGCATTGAGCTTATTAAGCAGTGGAAATGGGTTCAGGTAACGTATACCGGTAATGATTGTCTTGCCTTTGGCGTCGGAGGGGTTATTGGCTTGTTGCAGACATAGAAACTGATGTGAGAGTGGATGCATGAAAGGATGCTGTGCAGGCTTGCCTATCTCCACCACTGTGTACTGTCCACTAACGGAAGGCATTGCTGGTGAACTGTTGGCTATTTGCTCGAAGCGTATCTCCAGTGTGGAGCAAATTTATATCTCGCTGGGCCATCAAACGATTTATAGAAGGAGAGACAGCTTGCTTGAGATTTCAAGAAGTTACACTACGAAATGTCCACAACAAAAATACAGTGTTGCACGTATTTACTCCTGGAATTATAAATATATTCGACACCAATTTGATCAGAAGTTCAGGTATGATGTTATTGTTACTCGATTTCCGTATGGAGAAAGGAGGTGATTCGTTTTATTATTTCCGTTTCGTGCAATGTGGAAAACGTTTACAAATGGAAAGTGGCTATATGGATCATTATTTATTTGTTTGTGGAAGGAATGCAAGTACAAAGAAACTACTGAAGTCGTCAATTTCTATAAAACTTTCAGGTAAGATTTCGTTATTCGTTACTTGATTCACGTGGTGAGAAGGGATGTTTTTTTATTCATCTCAGATTTGTGAGATGTGGAAAATATTTTCAAAAGCAAAGCGCCTGTATGGAGGGACAAGTCATAGGCCTAATTTATTTGTTGGAAAGATTCCTATTAGAAAGAAAGAAGAAACAGCATCATTAATGAAGTCTTATCCATTTCTATCAAAAATTTAGGTATGATTTTGTTACTTGACTTCTGTGTGGAGAAGAGAGGTGTTTCGTTTATTCCAGATTTGTG
This sequence comes from Sweltsa coloradensis, assembly GCA_024449915.1. Classification (NCBI taxonomy): domain Eukaryota; kingdom Metazoa; phylum Arthropoda; class Insecta; order Plecoptera; family Chloroperlidae; genus Sweltsa; species Sweltsa coloradensis. Next base: position 35,230 of record JAMZAV010004594.1, read on the forward strand.
CAATGTGGAAAATGTTTTCAAAAGCAAATTGGCTGTATTGAGAGATGGAACATTATTTTATTAGTTGGTTGTTTGGTTGAAGGAATGCAAATAGATAGAAAGAAGAAACATCATTAATGAAGTCTTGTCCATTTCTATAAAAAGTTCAGGTATGATGATATCAATTATCAATACTGTATTTCCATGTGGAGAAAGGGAGGCATTTTTATTTTACTATTTCAGGTTCATGCAGTGTGGAAAATGTTTTCAAAGGCAAAATTGCTAGAAGGAGGGATAAAATAAAATAATTATACTTATCTATTTGTTGGTGAAAAGAATGCAAGTGGAAAGGAGAAGAAACATCAACAGTAATGTAGTCTTGTTCATTTCTATCCAAAGGTCTGGTATGATATCGATACTCGATTTGCGTATGGAGAAGGGAGGTGTTTCGTTTCATTGTTTCAGATTCAAAATGTTTTCAAAAGCAAATGTCGTGGGGAAGTAGCATTATTGCCTGCCGACCCTACAACAATCTAAAAGGACTGATTCAACTTCATGTGTGCTGTTTAAAGTGACCTTCACAATTACAACATAACTTTGTAGATCAATCTGCCTCCAATCCGAAAAAAAAACATTGGAGGAGAAGACTTGAGTTACTGTATCATGCAGAGCCTCCATCTTGAACAAATAAGGACATCGACTTTCTTAGTACCTACGCCGACCTAAAACATATTTGTTTGTACCAACCGGATGAAAAAAGTCCTGCGACACAAGTTTAATTGAGCTATGAATCAAAGAGAAGAAGTAATAATGACCTTTGCAGATTCATCAGTACGGAATTTCCTGCTTCAATGGAAGAGAAATGTGAAACTTATGTTGCCTTAACAAAACTTGCCTTTCAGGTAGACTACTAGGTTTTCTGTTTTGTGGATGGAAAAGAGGGAGTATTTTATCAAATTGCAGAATCTTTCGGAATGACGTACACAGGAGTATTAATTTGGCATTGCTACTGGCCGCTCTGGAGACCTCATAGAAGTTCTACCGGTACAGGAGTTGTGATTTACGTTTGCAAATTGCCATAGAGGGATTGATGTCAAACGTTACTGGACTGGTAGTAATAAATAATTTACCGACTTCCATTGAAAAAATATGACAATGTTGCCACCACCACTTAATTGATGCAAGACATTCAGGTATGCTATTTTCTTTTTAGAGGGGGGTGGGGAGGTCTTCTTTATCATTGCAGAAGTATCCAGAATGAAGATTGCACATGAACGTTATTGTTTTGCTGACGCTACGGTGTGATTATCCTACGTGTCCTGCGGAAAATTCCGTTTGCTGTTTTGTGTGGGAGGAAGTATTTTTAACCATTGCAGAATCGACATATGCATAATATGCAAGAACAACAAGAACATGTTAACACGGAAGATCTCACATTTTGCCATTACTACGTACTTATGATCAGATGGGTCTTCAGGTAGCCTCCTACAGGTAGTATGCTGTTCTCCTTGCATATTTTCTTTTAGAGAAGGGGGGCTGGGGGGGATTTTTTTTTTGTCATTTGCAGAATAATTTGGAACCTCAAGTCCGTCCACAGCAAAATGTGCAGTTATGTTGAATTACCATCTGCCGACTACAAACTATATCTGCTGGTTGAGCTTCATTTATGCTGTTTCTATTTGGAAATAAAGTAACCTTAACAATGTTGCATAATGAAAATGGTGAACCAAGCTGCTTCTAAACCGGAGGAAAAATATCTGTCATCACCACCACCTCCAATCATCAATCATGTGTCTGTAAGGTATGTTTTGTTACTATTTTTTGGAGGAGGACGTTTTCTTTATCATTGCAGAACCAATATTATATTGACTTTCTCAGTATCTACGCCGGCTAAAACATTATTGTTTGTACCAACCGTCGAAAAAAAGTAATGCAACACTAGTTTGGTTGTGTGTATTGATGAGAAGAAGTATTAATGACCTTTGCAGATGCATCGGTGTTAAACGTCGTGCTTCCATCTAAGAGAAATGTTAAAATACCGTCGCTATAACAGAACTCGCAGTTTGAGGACGCTACTTGTTTTTTGGGTGGAGAAGAGGGAGAACTTTTTATCGTTGCAGAATCTTTTGGAATAAAGACGTACACAGGAGTAATATTTTGGCATTGCTACTGGCCGCTTTGGTACCTGAATCAACAGTTGTAATTCATGTTTGCAAATTGACATAGAGGGATCGATTTCATCCGTTAGTAATAAATAATTGTCCGGCGTTAAAAACATGAAAATGTTGCCGCCACCACCACCACCATTCATACAAGGCTTTCAGGTATGCTATTGTCTGTTTGTGACTGGGTTGGGGGAAGGAGTCTTCTTTATCATTGCAGAAACATCCAGAGCAAAGAATGCACAACAGTGTTAATATGTCACTGTTGCTATCGTGCGATTGTCCTACGTTTTCTGCAAAAATCACGTTTGACAGTTTGTGTGGGAGGAAGTATTTTTTTACTATTACAGAACCGACACATGTATTTATGCAAGATAAAGGAAATGGGTCTTCGAAGTGGAGTTAGCGTACAGGTATGCTGTTTTCAATTATGTTTTTCTTCTAGAGATGGGGGGGGGTAGGGGGATACCTAATCTTTATCATTGCAGAATAATTTAGACGGTGAAATGTGCATTGAAGTAACATGTTCTTCTGCCCTACGAACTTTCTAAAAAGGAAAAGCTGACTTTGTGTGTGCTGTTGGATTGAATAGAAGTTCAACATTATGAACCAAACTGCTTCCAAAGTAAAAGAGATCGGTGTCATCGCACTTTTTTTATTAATCATCGCTATAAGGTATGTGTTTTGAATGTATTTTTGGAGAAGTTTTCTTTATCATTGCAGAACCTGAACAAATGAGTACACTAAATTTTAGTGCTTAGCCTGCCGAAACCATCTCAAACTTCTTTAGTTAACTTTTTTGTTGCGGGTAGAAGTATTAAAAACCTTTGCAGGTGCATCAATATGAAACGCCCTGCTTCCATCAAATTGAGATGTTTAAATATTGTTACCTTAAAACTCACATTTTCAGGTAGGCTGCATTGTTTTTTGTTGTTTTTTTGTGATAGGATGGGGAGAAGTTGGTGTTCTTTATTATTGCAGAATCTTTTAAATTGAAGAACACGTGGTCGTGGAACAATAATTTGGCATTGCTACCGACTCGTTCAGAAATACCTTCTAGTAGTACATAAGTTGTGCTTCTAGTTTGTGAAGAAGCTTCCAATTACCAATGCAGATGATGAATCGACTTTGTTTGTTGTAATAAATAATTCTCCGGCGTCCATTGAAAAATACATGACAATGTTGCCACCATCACTGACTTTGAGGTATGCTATTGTCTTTTTTAGAGGGGGTTTGGGGGGAGTTTTCTTTATCGTTGCAGAAGATCGCACAGAACGTTATTGTTTTGCTGCCGCTATGGTGTGATTATCCTACGTGTCCTGCGGAAAATTCCGTTTGCTGTTTTGTGTGGGAGGAAGTATTTTTAACCATTGCAGAATTGACATTGCATAATATGCATGACCAACAAGAATATGTTAGCACGGAGAATGTCAAATTTTGCCATTACCACATACTTACGATCAGATGGGTCTTCAGGTAGCCTATAGGTAGTATGCTGTTTTCCATTCCATATTTTCTTTTTGGAGAAGAGGGGGTTGGGGGATATTTTTTTCATGATTTGCAGAATTATTTGGAACATAAAGTCCACAACAACATGTGCAGTTATGTTGAACTACCATCTGTCGACTCTACAAACTATATCTGCGGTTGAACTTCATTTATGCTTTTTTTCTCGATTTGGATAGTCGGGGAAACTCTCCCGTAGGTGGAATTGTTAATATTTAATACAATCCAGAAATTACAAAATTCATCCCGATCGGGGTGCTGTTGCTGTTGGAAATAAAGCACCTTAACAATATTGCATAATGAAAATGGTGAACCAAGCTGCTTCTAAACCGGAGGAAAAATATTTCGTCACCACCACCTCAGATCATCAATCATGACTAAGGTATGTTTTGTTTATATTTTTTGGAGGAGAAGGAAGTTTTCTTTATCATTGCAGAATCAATATCTTGAATAAGTACATCGACTTTCTCAGTATCTACGCCGGCTAAAACATTGTTGTTTGTACCAACCGTCTGAAAAAGTCCTGCAACACTATGTATCCAGCAGTGCGATTCTGTAAAATAGTCGCTATGATAGCGATAGCGATCACGGTTGATATGAAATATCAATCGTTATAAATTATCGTTATCGACCTGATTCTGTAAAATAGTCGCTACGCCGCCATTTATCGTATCTGATCGCTAGCATAGCGACTCCTTTTTCATTCTTGTTATCATAGCGATCGCTATCATTTTTACAGAATCAGTCGACACGCAAAATTGTCGCTAAAGTGACGGATAACGATCGTTATCTTCCATAACGATTTTACAGAATCAGACCGCAGGAGAAGAAGTATTAATGACCTTTGCAGAAGCATCAGTATACCCTGCTTCCATCTAAGAGAAATGTTAAAATACCGTCGCCAACAGATCTTCAGTTTGAGGACGCTACTTGTTTTTTTGGGGTGGAGAAGAGGGAGTATTTTTTTATCGTTGCAGAATCTTTTCTACAAACTTTCTAAAATGGATAGGTTGACTTCATGTGTGCTGTTGGATTGAATCGAAGTTCAACATTATGAACCAAGCTGCTTCCAAAGTAAAGAGATCACCTATCAGTGTCGCCGCAACTTTGTTATGATTCATCGCTATAAGGTATGTGTTTTGAATGTTTTTTTAGAGATTTTTTCTTTATCATTTCATTACAGAACCTGAACTACTGAGTTTACCAAATTTTAGTGCTTAGCCTGCCGAAACCGTCTTGTACTTCTTTAGTTGCCTTTGATGTTACGGTTAGAAGTATTAAAAACCTTTGCAGTTGCATCAATTTGAAATGCCCTGCTTCCATCAAATTGTGAAGTTTAAATAGTGTATTTGCATGTTAAGGGAAGGCTGCGTGGTCTTAGGTTTTTTGTTTTTTTGTGTGTGAGGGGATGGGGGGGAAGTTGGTGTTCTTTATCGTTGCAGAACTTTCAATTGAAGAATACGTGGAACATTGATTTGGCATTGCTACCGACTCGGGTCAGGTGACACCTACTAGTACATGAGTTGTGCTTCTAGTTTGTGAAGAAGCTTCCAATTACCCAATGCAGATGCTGAAGCGACTTTGTTGTAATGAGTAATTCTCCGGCGTCCATTGTTGCCACCACCACCACTTATTGATGCAAGACTTTCAGGTATGCTATTGTCTTTTCTTAGAGGGGGGTGGGGAGGAAGAGGTCTTCTTTATCGTTGCAGAAGTATCCAGAAGAACGTTTCTTTTGCTGCCACTACGGTGTGATTATCTTACATGTTGCTGTTTTGTGTGGGAGGAAGTATTTTTAACCATTGCAGAATCGACGACATATGCATAATATGCCAGAACTACAAGAATATGTTTACACGGAGAATCTCAAATTTTGCCAATACCACGTAGCTACTTATGATCAGATGGGTCTTCAGGTAGCCTCCTACAGGTAGTATGCTGTTTTCCATTGCATATTTTCTTTTAGAGAAGACGGGGGTGGGGGATTTTTTTTTCATTTGCAGAATAATTTGGAACATCAAGTCAGTCCACAGCAAAATGTGCAGTTATGTTGAATTATCATCTGCCAACTACAAACTATATCTGCTGGTTGAACTTCATTTATGCTGCTTCTGTTGGAAATAAAGCAACCTTAACAATATTGCACAATGAAAATTGTGAATAAAGCTGCTTCTAAACCGGAGAAAATTATGTCGTCACCACCACCTCAGATCATCAATCATGACTGTAAGGTATGTTTTGTTTGTATGTTTTGGAGGAGAAGGAAGTTTTCTTTATCGTTGCAGAACCAATATCTTGAATAAGTACATCGACTTTCTCAGTATCTACGCCGGCTAAAACATTGTACCAACGGTCTGCAAAGTCCTGCAACACTAGTTGGGTTATGTATTAATATTATGTATCAAGGAGAAGAAGTATTTATAATATTGCAGATGCCTCAGTATGAAATATCCTGCTTCCATCAAAGAGAAATGTTAAAATACCGTCTCCATAACAGAACTCTCAGTTTGAGGTAGGCTACTTGGTTTTCTGTTCTTTGGTTGGAGAAGAGGGAGTATTTTTTTATTGTTGCAGAATCTTTCTGAATGACTGACGAAGTACCAGGAGTATTATTTTGGCATTGCTACTGGCCCGCTCTGGAGCCCCCTTAAAGTTGCGTACCGGTACATGAGTTGTGGGATCGATTTCATGAGCTAGTAATAAATAAAGTCCGACTTCCATTGGGAAATATATTTAAATGTTGCCACCATCACCATTGATAGACACAAGACTTTCAGGTATAGGCCTACTATTGTCCTTTTATGGGGGGGGGTAGGGGGAAGGTCATCTTTATCATTGCAGAAATATCCTGTACGAAGAATGCACATAAACCTTGCTGCTTTGCTGTCGCTATGGTGTGATTAGCCTACGTGTCCTGCGGAAAATTTTGTTGGCTGTTTTGAGCGGAAGGAAGGAAGTAGTTTTTAACCATTTCAGAATCAACACGCGCATAATACACAGAGAATCTCAAATTTTGCCATACCAAGTTCTTATGATCAGATGGGTCTTCAGATAGCCTACAGGTATGATGTTTTTCATTGCATATTTTTGTTTAGAGAAGAAGGGAAGAGATATTTTTATCATTGCAGAATAATTTGGAACATCATGTCCATGGCAAAATGTCGCAGGGAAGTAGCATTACCATCTGCAGACCCTACGAACTATCTAAAAAGACGTTGAACTTCATGTGTGCTGTTTCTGTTGGAAAAACAGTAGCCTTGACAATTGCAACATAACAATGAATCGAGCTGCTTCCAAACGGAAAAAATCATTGGAGGATAAGAAGTTTTCTTGTACAGAACCACCAGCTTGAACAAATAAATACACCCAATTTCTCAGTATAACACAAGTTGTTCGTACGAACCATCTCAAAAAGTTCTGCAGTACAAGTCTGGTTGTGTATGTATTGAGGAGAAGAATTATTAATACCTAACTATTGCAGATGTATCGGTGTGAAATGTCCTGCTTCCATGGAAGAGAAATGAGAAATGTTAAAATACCGTCACAATAACAGAACTCGCAGTTTCAGGTAGGCCTTGGCTACTTTCTTTTCTATTTTGTGTGTGGAGAAGAGGGAGTATTTTTTATAGTTGCAGAATCTTTCGGAATGAAGAACAGTATTACGACGTACACGGGAGTATTTTTTTAGCATTGCTACTCTGCTGCTACTGTTCGATCTGGGGCACCATAGGATGTCCAGCTGGTACAGAAGTTGTGATTCACGTTTGTGAAGAATTATCAATTGCCATTGAGGAATCGATTTCATCAGTTTGTGATAAACAATTGTCCGACTTCCATTGGAAAAATATGAAAATGTTGCCACCACTACAATTAAACAAGACTTTCAGGTATGCTTTAGTCCATTTTTGAGGGGGTGGAGAAAGGAGGTCTTCTTTATCATTGCAGAAACATCCAGAATGAAGAATACATAGGGATGTTACTATTTTGCTGTTGCTATCAGTTGATTATCCTACGTGTCCTGTGGAAACTCAAGTTTGACGTTTTGTATGGGAGGAAGTATTTTTAACCATTGCAGAATTGACCTACGCAAGATATGCAAGAACAACAAGAATGTGTAAACAAACGGGAGATTCTAAAATTTGGCCAGTGCAACGTACCTACGATTTCAGGTAGCCTACAGGTATAGGTACAGTTTTCTGGGGAACTTTTTCATTGCAGAATAATTTGGAACATCAAGTTTTTGGCAAACTGTGCAGTGAAATACCATTACCACTGGTAATATGCTGACCCTATGGACTACTGTATATCTAAAAAGACTGGCTCAACTTCAATTGTGATGTTTCTGTTGGAAAGTAGCCTTGATAATGTCAATATTGCATTGTACTGAAAACAGTGAACCAAGCTGCTTTAAAACGGAGGAAAAATAATTGTTATCATCATCACGAACATTAATCATGACTGTAAGGTATGTTTTGTTCATAATTTTTGGAGAGAGATGAAGCAAGTTTTCTTTATCATTGCAGAACCGCTGTCTTGAATAAGTGCACTGACTTTCTCAGTATCTACATTGACCTAAAACATCAGTTGTTTGTACCAACAATCTCAAAATGTCCAGCAACACTATTTTGGTTTTGTTTCATGTATTGATGAGAGGAAGTATAAAAACCTTTCCACATATGAAATGTCCTGCTACCATGAAATAGATGTTTAAATATTGTCGCCGTAACAGAACTCACATTTTCAGAGGGCTGTTTAGTTTTCTGTGTTGTGGGGGGAATTGTGTTCTTTTTCGTTGCAGAATCTTTCAAAATGAAGAATAAGCAGGAACATGATTTGGCATTGCTATACTGACTCGTTCAGGAGACACCATAGAAATAAATACCTACTGGTGCAGCGTGGTGCTTCGAGTTTGTGAAGCTTCTACTTCGTTAGTTGAAATGAATTATTTTCCGACCTCCATTGGAATGTTGCCACCGCCACTTTATTGATGCAAGCCTTTCAGGTATGATATTGTCTTTTTTAAAGGGCAGAGGGAAGGGAAGTCTTCTTTATCATTGCAGAAACATCCGGAAGGAAGATTGCACATAAACGTTACTGTTTTGCTGTCGATGTGGTGTGATTATCCGGTTTCCTGCGGAAAATATTGTTTGCTGTTTTGTTTGGGAGGAAGTATTTTTAACCATTGCAGCATTGACATAATCATACATACGTACAGTAATATGCAAGAACAACAAGGAAACACAAACAAACACAGAGATTCTCAAATTTTGGTTCTTCAGTTATAATCCTGTCAAATAAGATCGTTATATTGACGCTTGAGGAAAAAATTGCGATGTCGCTGAATTTTGCAGAGACCTTCCTTATATAATACTAAACAACATACTAAAACTCCCTACAATCAGCTGGAGCTTCGGCCGCCATATTGGAAAATGGCGGCCAAAGGTGTTTGTTATCGAATATCTCCAAATTGGTTTGAGATAGACGAAATATCTCAATGGTTAAAAATAATCCCCATTAAATTCCTACAAAACAGATGTCTTCTATAGTTTTGGTAGGGGCAACGGTTACGTCACAAATTCGTGTGTTTAATGTTGCTCATTGGAGTACCAGCTTATTTACAAATTTTCACGCCCAGCATCAAAACAATGCCCAGTAAACTCCGTAAGAAATCGATTTAAATACAAAAGGACTTTTGTACGGGGTTCATGAAAGCTTCCATTAGTATTTTAAAAAGTCAGGTCTGCGAAATAGAATTTTGCATTTACCCGGAATTGGTTTTTCCATTGTTGGAATTTCCTAAAAAATGCCCTTTTGACTGTCCATTATTAAGCACTAAATAGCATTGGAGGAAAAAATTCTTTCTACGCACATTGAAATGACTCAAATAATGATCCGATTACAACCAAAGTTTAAATCCAATATGTCTGCTAGTTCCTAATAACTACAACATCCAAGTGCATGTAACCAAAAGAGAGTAAAAACAGCATGAAAATAGTATTCATATTGTGAATATTAGGAATTAGCAGCCATATTGGACTAAAACTTTGGTTGTAATCAGATCGTTATTTAAATCATTTCAATGTGCGTAGAAAGAATTTTTCCTCCAATGCTATTTAGTGCTTAATAATGGACAGTAAAATATGGATTTTTAGGAAATGCCAACAATGGAAAAAAAAACCAAATTCCGGGTAAATGCAAAATCCGATTGCGCAGAACTGATTTTTTAAAATACTAATGGATAGGGTGTGGGAGTAGCACTTTTTCAAGTCGAGTCGAGTTCGAGTTCGAGTAGTAAAAAACCAACGATCTCGAGTCGAGGTTTCGAGTAGTGCATTTTTTTTAAAATACTGTACATGGACCAGTAGCGGAAAAACAGGTCTAAATAGCGCTGAATGAAACTCCACATCACCTTTTAAAATAATTATGAAGGTACTATTTTAGTATGCAAAGAAAAAAAAGGCCAAAACTACCTCTGTCCCTCTAGCACGTACCACACAACAGTACGCAGTAAGTAAAGCGATTTGGCATAGCCTAGGCCAAGTTTCATTCGGAGTCTACTTAGTAAATATCAGTGGGTTTGTAGGTAAAATAAAAATAGTACTCATTTAATGATTTCAGCAATTAAGTCATCTGTAATTTTCAAACAAAATGACAGTCACCGACATGACATAAAAATTTGATAATGCATGCCCCATGCAAGATATTCTCGATTTCGGAATCGTCTTTTCTTTTCGGAACATATTCGGGCATATCTAGAAGAGAAAAGGTGATGTAGAATACTGATTGCTAGGGCTGTGCTAGCAGCAATTTAAATTTGAGCAAGATCAAGCAGAAATGAAAATTTCCCTGCTTGAATTTCGAGCGAGATTGAGAAAAATTGAGATCGAGCAAGACCGAGCGAGATCAAAAACTAATATCGAGATTGAGATCACATAATAATATTAAGTAAAATGTTTTAAAAATCACCTCATTAGGCCTAGGCCCTACTGAAAGCCCAAAAACGAGGCATTTTGGAAAAGCCATCTCCAGAAGTAGGCCCAGGGCCTAGCTAGGGCCACAGAGCTCAGGGGCCTAGGTTCCCTGGCTTATCTCGCACAAATAATAACATTGCAAGTAGTAAATACAGCGCATTTTTGTCCCTAAATGTCCAGGATTCTTCTGGATGTATTTTTAATCATGTGGGGAAAACGTTTTTGGGGTAGGCCTACCCCAGGCCTAGGCCTAGGCCTAGATCTATGGCCTAAACTAGGCTTGTAACCCAAACCCAAAAAGCAACTTCCCGACGAAAAATCATAATAAGATCGATCAAATTAAGCGGCAATGCAACTTTCATAGCCAAACCTGAAGACAACACATCAAAATCAACATTAATAATGGTTTCTTATGATCGTAAAACTGTTTAAAAAATACGCGTCTTGGTTAGGTCGCCCTAGGCCTACCCTAGCCCTAGCCTAGCCCCTAGCCTAGGCTTGCGGGATGCTACACTTGGACCGTCAACATTGTCTATATTCTCCGTGATAAGTTGTTCACTTGGTTCTATCACTATAAAAAAAATGATGCATTTATGCAATTACGACGATTAAACTGTGAAGTGACGCCGTGACAACAGCGTGAAAATCGTAAAAACAAGCAAAGCAAGTATTGAAAATGGCGTCGCTACTAGCTCGTCATCATGACGTCATCATAGCAAAATTCGACCTGTCGACTTAACAATCGATTCTTACGCGATTTTGATGGAAAGCGCTACCTGTTGGATAAATCTGAACATTTTGTAGTCGGCGGCTCAGTCAACAAAAACTACTCGACTCGACTCGATTTTCGTAAAGTACTCGAACCACTCGAGTCGAGTTGCAACTACTCGACTCGACTCGAATTTTCGAGTACTCGCACATCCCTACTAATACAAAAGTCCTTTTGTATTTAAATCGATTTCTTACGTATTTACCGGGCATTGTTTGATGCTGGGCGTGACAATTTGGAAATAAGCTGGTACTCCAATAAGCAACATATAACCACGATTTTGTGACGTAACCGTTGCCCCTACCAAAATTATAGAAGACCCCGTTTTGTAGGGAAATAAATGGGGAATATTTCTGCCATTGAGATATTTTGTCTATCTCAAACCAATTTGGAGATATTCGATAACAAACACTTTTTGGCCGCCCTTTTCCAATATGGCGGCCGAAGCTCCAGTCCGAATGTAGGGGAGTTTTAGTATGTTGATAATTATCATTTAAGGAAGGTCTCTGCAAAAATTCAGCGACATCGCAATTTTTTCCTCCAATAATTCTTATTTGACAGGATTATAGCCTACAGGTATGCTGTTTTTCATTGTGTATTTTCTTTTCGAGAACATACGTGGGTGGGTGGGGATATTCTTTTTCATTTCAGAATTAAGTCTACCAGCAAAATGTACAGTGAAGTTGCATTGGGCCTACCATCTGACTACACTTCAAACTACTATATCTAAAAAGACGTTAAAACTTCATTTGTACGTTTTCTGTTGGATATAAAGTAACGTTGACAATATTGTACTAAACCAAAATAGACCAACCAAGTTGCTTTCAAACCGGAGGAAATTCATTGTCACTGCCACTGATTATCATCAGTCATCACTGTAAGGTATGTTTTTTTGGAGAAGACAAATTTTCTTTATTGTTGCAGAGCCACTATCTTGAACAGATGGGTACACATACTTTCTCAGTATCTTTGCCAACCTAAAACATCAGTTGTTCATCTCAAAAAGTCCTGCAACACTTCTTTGGTTGTGTTTAATGTTTTGAGGAAAAGTATTTATAACTATAACCTAAATTGCAGATGCATCAGTATGAATGTCCATCTTCCATCAAAGAGAAATGCTCTTAACTGAAATCATAATTTCAGGTAGGCTGTTTGGTTTTCTTCTTGTGGGGGGGGGGGGGGGGAATTGATGTTCTTTATCATTGCAGAATCTTTTAAATTGAAGAGTGCACAGAAACATGACTTCGGCAATACTACCGACTCGTTCCAGGAGACACTAGAAATACCTACTGGTGCAGGAGTTGTACTTTTAGTTTGTGAAAAAGTTTCCAACGACCATTGCAGATGATGAATCGACTTTGTTTGTTGTAATGAATAATCCGACTTCCATTGGAAAATATATATCATGTTGTCACCGCCACTTAATTGATGCAAGACTTTCAGGTATTCTGTTGTCTTTTAAGAGAGGAGGGGGGGGGAAGGAAGTCTTCTTTATCATTGCAGAAGATTCCAGAATGAAGATTGAACATGAACGTTATTGTTTTGCTGTCGCTACGGTGTGATTATTCCATGTATCATGCGGAAAATATTGTTTGCTGTTTTGTGTGGGTGGAAGTTTTCTTAACCAATGAAAAATCAACGTGCAAAGAACGTCAAGAAAATCTTGCGTATGGCCACCACCACTTTCATTGATACAGAACTTCAGGTATGTTCTTTCACATTTTATTTTTGTGATTAGATATAAGAAGGGAGGTCTTTTTCATCATTGCAGAATCATTCGGAATGAATAAGCTACATCAAAATTCACATAGGCACATTTTGCCCTACAAACCCTGCAAATTTCCAGCAAGTCTACTGGTCGGAATGAAAGTATTACAGTAATTGCCATTTCAGAATCATGTTGCACGTAATCAGTCCATCAGAATTACCGGTAGACCTTGTAGGCATGTTCTTCGAGCTGTTCAATGTTGGGGAACGAGAGATATTCCTTATCATTTCAGAATAAAGCTACATACTACATCATAAATAGTGTTGTGGACATATATTTAACCAAGAATACTGAAGTACCCTGTGAAGAAGTCTAAAGAAACTACATGAGCCTACTATAGTAGTATTGATTTGTGTTTGAAAAGTAGTATTACGTACCAGAAGAACCAGCCATTGTAGAATCATCAGTGCCCTACTTAATCGTCTTTTCATTGGAAATGAAATGTTATAACGTTGTGACCATTACTGTGTTGGACTCGGGAACTTCAGGTATGCTGTTTTCTGTTATGATTTTCTTGTGTGTGGAAGAGAGGGTCTTCTTTATCATTGCAGGATTATTCAGAATGATAGATACTACTGTAAAGTCCACGAGAAAAGTTTTCTTTTTGGTTTCGATAACTATCAAAGGTCCTGCAGAATTGCATTCACATCTGTTCTATGATGAGGAAGAAAGATGGCAACCAATTGATTTGATCTCGAACCACTGAGTACTATGTCTATGTTGTAGACGAGGGCGCATTTCATATCATTGCTGACCACTGTTCAAAGAATGCTGCAAGTACTAAAATGCACAGAAACATTATTTTACCATCATTACTGCTCTTCCCAAAAGGTTTTGCAGAACTGCATGCATAGGTCGGGTTCCGTGTTTAGAAGAACATGCAATAATTTCCATTGCAGAATCGTAGAAACGAATTCGTCCTGCTGCCAAGGAAAACAATTGATTTCATTCTTATCGTAGATACTTTATTCAGATTTAACACCAGGTATGCTGTTTTTTGATGTCGTTTGGGAGAAGGGGATATTTTTTTATAATTTCAGAAGAATCGTTCAAAATAAGTCGTGCTACACACTAGTACATCAAAGTGTCCAGGAAATTCAGGTTCAGTCGTCGCTACCAATTTCTTATAAGCAGTCCGGCAGGAATACCTTCGGCAGTTGTATGTCTTGATGAAAAGAAGAGTGAATTAGGAAATAATAACGCACCGATGAAGATGATTGTACTACCGATAATTGAATTTCCTGCTCCTGGAGAAAAAATTGAGTAATGTCATCAACACAACTGTTTGGTATCTGAACTTAAGGTATGCACTAGGGGTGTCAACGATTACGATTAAATCGTTCGATTAATCGATTATTAATTGAAAACGATTAATCGATTTTTAAAAAAATAATCGATTTTAAATTTTTTTGCGTTTTTTTAAATTTAGTTTTCAAGATCCGCCGCCTATTACCCGCGAGAAACGTTCCGTTACTTACGTTTTCCCCCAAAAACGCCGTGATAACCGCCTATTTCATGTCTTGCTCGCCCGTGAGATACGTTTCCATCAATTTCTAGCACGCGAGATTGTTCCCCATCCACATTTGATTGAAGCGACGTCGCAAAATACATCGTTCGTACCACCTTGCCTTGTCATCATTGCGCATGCCTGGCCGTGCAAGGTCGGAAGGAGTGGGCGGAGTTAAAGCTGCATTCTGTTTTAAGCGTTTCCACGCGGCGTAGTTGGCGCGGCAGTCAATAAACACAGTAAAACGCACTCAACGCGCCTGAAACGCCGAGCAGTAGTTGCACCTTTACGTAACATGGCGTCTTTGAGTGTGACAAAAGTGATTGCTCTGGTGTTGTGTTTTCGGCCTAGGCCAAGAGTTTTCGACAACATGGCATCAAACAATTGAATTTGATCAAAAGCATTGATGCCAATTTCATCTCGTATGCTTTATCTACCCGCCACTTCCTCTTGATTATGCTCCCGACTGTCTTTTCGAGATTGTTGTGAGTGCTCAAGTCCCCGCCACGGCGCCGATGCGAGCTCATGCCTTGCGCGGGCGATTCAAACTAAACCCAAACCAGAAACCCGGGTTTTAAAAGAAACTGGCTACTATATCGACATTTACAAAACGATTAAAATCGATTAATAATCGATTATGGGGGGGAAAGTGAATTCGATTATCGATTATAATAATTTAAATCGTTTGACATCCCTAGTATGCACATATATTTTTGGTTTTGTTTGATGGGAAAAAGGAGTTTTCATTTTCTTTGCAGGATTAATCCTATCATATTAAATATTAATTATTAATCAAGCTAATGGTACAATGAAATGCATGAGAATATAAATCTGAACAATCTCGATATACTCTGTCAATGTTGGAGGCCAACCAAACGTAGTCATTATAGAAGCAACATGAATGAAGCTGATTCAAAACCAATAGATAATATCTTAATGTTTAAAACTTTGGTTCAACTTCATTTACAAATAAGCGTTGAAGAGGTTTTTCGCAAAAGAGGAGGTATTATTTATCGTTACAGAATTCGAGGAAAGTAGGAAACAACTAAAAGGACTAAGGTACAAATCGGAAGAAAATGAATGTTATATTGACATCTTGTAAAAGAGCTATTAGCACACAGGAATGTCCAATTCCTCGTGTTACTGGATGAAAAAGAAACCGTAATAGATAAAGAACTCCTGGGTGATGCTACTGTCTTCTTGTAGAAGGGCTGTGAACACGCAGGTACGCTGACTTTCCCCCTTTTTCTTTAAAAAAGGGGAAAAAAGGAAAAA
>JAMZAV010004595.1:0-52767 GCA_024449915.1 Sweltsa coloradensis
AGCGTTCTGCGACCATCCCCGATTTTTTAGATGTTATGGTCAGAATATTCTCCATACGAGTCAGCCACCAGTCGATTGGACCTTCGCCAGTCTGTGCGGCCACCATCTGTTTCCATTGCTTCTTCTGCTGTGCTATAAAAATATCAAGTTTGGTTTTCGGATCTCTGGGAAATTTTTTCAAGTTTTATTTTATTTTTTATTCTTTGTAGTGGCAGTTTTACTATAACAGTGTGTATATACTATATAGGCATATCTTTTTAAATGAAGGCAAATAGGCAGTTGCAATACCTACTGAAATTGGTAAGTAACTAACTAGTATCTAGGTAGGTACTGTATTTATGCAGGTATCAGTATAAGCCTCGGTATATTTAATAAGTGGGGTGTGGCGGCCTATAATCAACTTCTTCTTCTTCTTCTTATGCCAGCAATTGACCTATTTGGCCATCATGCGTTTCCGTGTTTCCCAGTAGAGATAGGATTCTCTTTCTGCCTCCTCCATATCTTTTGGCATTGCGTCTCTTATTTCTTGAAGTACCGGGCATCTACGTAGGTGCTCCCTGGTATGCTGTTCTGTAGCACAAAGTGTACATGTGCTTGAGTCAGTTATCCCCAGTTTATGAAGGTGTGTAGCTAGCAGGTCATGACCGGTTTCCAATCTGAATTGTGCCGTCTCAGTCTGCCGATTTCTCCACTTTGTTTTTTTTGTGGCTGCTCCTTGCCACTGTTTGCCTTTACTTGCCTTCTCCCATACCTTTTTGATGTTGTTTTTCACTGCCGTGTTCACATGAGATTTAACGGCATTGTAGGATAGGGGCTTCTTGTTCTGCTTCATCCTGCTCCCCTCTTTCGCGAGTCTGTTTGCTTCTTCGTTTCCTTGTATGTTACAGTGTGCTGGCACCCACTGTAAGGTAACCTGTTTTTTCCTGTTTACCAGCCAGACCAGTAGTCTTTTACACTCCAACGTCTCACTGTCTCTCATGTCCTTACTCACAATGGCCTGTATGGCTGCTTTGGAGTCTGTGAGAATGACTGCTTTTGGTATTTGCTGTTCCTTTATTTTAGTAAGTGCTACTTTGATTGCCTTGATTTCTCCGTCATAACTGCTTCCATTACGTCCTGCTGGCAATGCTTGCTGGAATGCATTGCAGTATACCCCAGCCCCTGCTTTTCCCTCCCCTGGGGTAGCAGACCCGTCTGTATATACAAGTACCCATTCTGGGGTGGGGTAGTGCTTCGCTATATGAGCAACTGTCAGACATTGAAGTTCATCCTCAGTATAATCCGCCTTTTTCTTCTCAATTCCTTCCACCGTTAGCTCATGTTGGACTTCCAGTACAGCGACCCTCATATCAGGTGTAGGAAGCTCCATTCGATCTCGTAAATCCACCTTACCCAAAATTTGCTTCTTTAGTTGCTTCGCTGCTGTGATAAATGTAGTTTGTGTCTTCAGCCTCTCTACGGGCTCTCTGTCCCATTCCTCTTCGTCAAGTCTCAGAAGTTTCTCATGTAGGCATATCGCTGCTTTGCTTCTCCTAGCACTTAATGGTGGGACAGTCACCAGCATTTCCATTGCAACAACAGGGGTAGACTTTGTGGCACCTGTAGCTATGCGTAGGGCCTGGTTTTGTACCCTATCTAACTTGACGACGTGACTGTTAGGTGCTGTGATGAGAACTGCATTACCATATTCCAGCACTGGCCGTACATATGTCTTGTACGTTGTTGCTAGTACATCGGTCGATGCTCCCCAATCCACTCCTGCCACTCGTTTCATGAAGGATAGTCTTTTCTTCCCTGCTTTACTCATTTTTTCAATTTGTGAACTTCCTGTCATTTTTGAGTCCAGTGTCATGCCCAAATAGACTGCGTTCTCTTCCCGACGTATGGTCTTAGTGCCGTACTCCAGTTTGAATTCCGGCGTCGTGTGTGCCATAGTGTAAAAGTCATAGACTGTCTTGATTTCGTTCACCGTCATTCCGTCTCTCTCCGTCCATTCCTGCAGTGCTTTTAATGCCTTATTCATCTCTCTCTCCATGTACTTTGCATCTCCGCTTGAGACCCACAGCACCACGTCATCCGCATACAGTTTAACTTGTACATCGCTTCTTTCCTGGATATACATCGCAAGGTCATTTATGTATATTAAAAATAGCGTAGGGCTCAGCACAGCTCCTTGCGGTACCCCGCTCCTTGTTTGCCTGTATCGTGATACCTTGTCATTATATTTTACTCTTATAAAACGTTGGCTCAGGAAGATCTTCACCCATCTATACAGATTCTTTGGGACTTCCATAGCTTCCATTTTCTGTAATAGACGCTTCCTGTCCACTACGTCAAAGGCTGTTTTAAAATCTACATACACTGCCAGTGTAGAGTGTTTTTTGTTAAAACCTTCTTTCACTTCTTGCATGATGTACGCAATTTGGTCCACGGTGCCACGATGAGATCTAAATCCAGCTTGATGTGGGGTGAGGCGACTTTCTGCCTCCAGGTAACTTCTCAGTCGTAGATTTACCATGTGCTCCATCACCTTGGCTATCATACTGGTTAGGGAGATTGGTCTATAGCTATCTATCTTGCTGGCATCCTTACCTTTCTTTAAAATAGGGATTACATCAGCCTTTCTCCATCCATCTGGGATGTCGCCTTCCCATGTGCAATTGCATAAGTTCTGTAGATGTTCTCTGCCACTCTTCCCCAGCTGTTTTATAAATTCTGGGTGAATCCCATCCGGACCTGGTGCTTTTTTATTTTTTAGTTTCTTGATGGCCTCATTCAATTCAGCCACCACAAATAGGCCGTTATATATCAAGGAAATACGGTAGTTAATGAGAAATCTCTAATTTCTCTAATATTCTAATAGTAAGACGAATAAGACAACATAAAAAAATAAATTGAAGAATTACAGCATTACACTATCCCTAAATAAATATCAACAGCTTACATTGTTAAATGCGGCCTATAGTTACAATAAAACAACATTTTGATCATTCATGAATCATATTCATGAGTCACTTTTTCAATGCTGTACAATGTCAATTAGTGTGGAAAAGGCCAACCGGCAAGTTTAGTTTAGATTGGAGAAGGGTTGACAGGTTGGTAAAGCATACAGAACATAAAGTCCAGCCTGAAGGGCTGTCGGCAACAAAACATTTCACCTGCTGATGATGACGGTATTTCAGTGTGGATAGAGACAGATGAATAAATTTTCTCTGAATAGTGTGAAGGGGTACCAAAAACTACAAAACATATGGAAATAATTCGTTTTTTGCACATTTTAGACTAGGTGAGCCCTGTGTGTACTTGAAATCTCTGCCAGGGCGCCACCTTGGCCTCTCATTTAGTATCGGGGCGTCGCCCCGACCCGCACGGGTATGAATGCATCCCTGAATATAGGTACGTAAATGGGGCCTAAGGTTAAATAAGCCTATCTCTCTAAAATAACAATACTAGCAAGGAGAAGACCAATGCGCAGGGGAAAGGAGAGGATGGCGAAATGCCGAGACCTATCTTATATGCTGACCCAACGTAGAATTGTGTACAATAGGCATTCACAAAGATCTACCATTACGTCATTATAGGGCCAACAAGTAATGGCTGCACCCCAATTTTGACAACTTAAATTAAAAGAAGCACGTTATAAATAGGCCTACTATTGACAAATTTCTGTGCATGATGGGCACACCCCACATTTTGAACTTGGCATTTTAAAAATTAAAACTTACCCAAGGCCTATTTGCATATACATACATATTGACCAACAACTTATGATCACATGCGTACCTGCATTCACAGCTTTCTTCCCAGCCCCGTCCGCTTTGCTAGCCAATCGTCTAGTCATTCTAGTTTTTGCTCTCCTTCTTGCCCTACTGTCGATATCACTGGCAACGGATCTTGTCACTTTGGTGAAAAAACTGCAGAAGAAGAAACAATATAGTAATTAAATTATCTTAATTAATATTGTTCTAGGACAATAGTGAATAGAACTTTAAAAATTAGAACTACAATAGGCCCTACATCTAATTTTATTTTATAGAAATAATGTAGGTTACCCAGCCAGGTTGATGGCCAATTTTCTAGTAGAGATGGGTCAAAACTGATACCACTGATTGTAAATGGTATCGGAATGTTGTCACATTATAAAATAAATATCCGACACTTGAATAACGAGTTGTAAACGAAACAAAATTCATTTAAATTATTAAACATCTGCTATAATTAAACTTCCCAGAGCTAAGATTTCTGATTAAGTAGGCCCTACGATCTTCACAAAGACATTGCCAAAGATGAGAGGGTAGCACAGTATTTTTTAGGCGACTAATGATGCTGTGTATTGTGTAGGTACCGTGAAATAGATAGTTAAGTAAGTAAGTAAACGATGTTTACAATATTTAGCAGATGCTATTGTGTGCATAAATAGTACTGTGCCGGTACAATTTTGAATTTTCTATCATAGGTTAAGGTTAAGGACTAGAGAAACGCCAAAGTCGTGAGCGAGTGAGTGAGCCATGTGTTGAGTACCCCGTAACATTCCTTTTCTTCCCCCTACCTAAGGCCTCCCTAGCCTATCATAGGCTAGAATGGCGCATTATGGTCTTACAGTTTACGGCGCGTCAACTGTAAGGCCATAATGCCATAATGCGAGTTATACCAACTAAACTTAAAAACCCTATTATTTATACCAATATAATTATCAAACTTAAATGCAAATGTTCCTGGGTACTCAACACATGACTCGCTCACTCGTCTAAAAACGACCTAAGGCGCCCTTATAGCCGAAATGTGGGAGACCAGGGTTCAATCCCCTGGTCGGGAAAGATTTTTTAATTTCTGGATTCTATTTTAAAAATTATTAAACATGTTATGAAATGCATATAACGAAGTGTAGTCCATCATCTGTGACAATACATACTATGGAAAACAGCCAGTACAAAATACGTGTAAAGATTGCAAGGTTTACTCAATCTCCGAGCTGAATTTGGGGGTACCTTGGGCGTGCAAAATTCGATAAACCTAGGGCACGGCATTTCACTGCCAGGCAAATAACAAACAAAAAATATTTTGTCAAAAACAAAACCATTGTTGTTAAAATAATTTCTACGCATTGGCAGTCTATTTTTCAATTTATTATTTCTTGTAGGTTAGGTTTAAATCGCAATGGATCTAGCTGATTTTGTTAGCAGTTTTCAGTTAATTCGTACCGGATGTCTGTTTAAAATTTCAGCGCATCTGTTCAGTGTTTCGGCTGATTTTTGATGTACACAGTACACACACACGCGACTCACACGACTCACAGAATGAGCGCCGTTTAATTTGAATGGAGTCACTCAGTCGCTACGCTGCCTCGTTTAATAAACTATTACCTACTATAGAATATTTGACTACTATACAGTCTTACTTAAAACATACTTGGCTCATTTACGCTTAATTATTTACATATTGTCATTATGAGCGGAAAAACATGTTTTGAGAGGCTTGAAAGGATTTGAACTAAGACTCTACCGGTAGTCAGAAAGACAACTGTCACTCCAATTATTTTTGCTGTAGGCCTACACAGGTTTTCCATTTATTCTCCAAGATATAAAAAAATGTAAGTATAAAAAAGATAGTACCTAGGCCTAGAGATAGAAAAATATGATACCTAGTATCAAGACTGATTGGTTGCCGATTGGCAGTGATTTCTTATTGTGATTGACAACATGGAAAAATGGAAACAAAAACATTTGCTTGGAGAAAACTGAAACTAGAAATGCATGTATGCAAAACTTGAGGCCCTACACCAATGCGAAATAAATATCAAATTAAGTTCAGTACCGGTACATTATCATTCACACAAGATACAAATTAAAAAAGGTGGTACGGAGGAAAATATTCATAGCACGTTTTGATTTTTGAACCTTTTTTCAGAAAACAAGAAATCCGATAATATAATCCTATAACCTAGGCCTATTGTGTGCATATCCCTACTTTCAAAATTAGAAACAAAGTTACTTACTCTTTTATCTGCTGAATATTTTTTGTTTTGAGAACCGCAGCTAGAGCATTCAGGTTCAGCATCCCAAATTTTTTTACGAATGCCAGAAGTAACGCCTTCTCTTCCTGATTCCAGTAGTCACCAACCACCTCTTTGCTATCCTAAAGAAAGAGAAGCCGGCCTATTGTACATTAATGAAGAGGAGGCCTACTTGAGGCTTGCATTCGTGACTAAAACAAAATTAATTTTTATTATGTTCAAAAAACAGTGAATTGGTACCAGTAGTGAAAATAATTCCTATCAGCAGAATCTTGTAGACTTTTTGCCTTTGGACATTTTATGACTGGGCTCTTGCAAGGACTTGCTGGTTACAGTATAAACATAGTAAGAACATTCAGAGGGCAGGTATTTGCTATTTGTAGTGAAAGTCCATGAGTTTTGTTTTGACATTGAGAAACGCTCCCTTTGCTCTCGGGCTCTGCCCGAGTCCGTCGACATCTGACCATAATCAGTTCCGCCAAGCGTTTTCCCCCTATTTTCCAACTGTCAAGTTTTATTTCAATTGAATTGCATTTTGAATTGTTGTTTAATAAGTTATTTGTGTTGTTTATTCATTAGTATGTTTTATTTTTTAACATGTTTGCACGAAATTTCAAACACAAACAACAAGTTTCAAACATCGAACCGAAAACGAACGTTCGTCCATCCCTAAGGCCTAAGCATCTTTCTAAATAGTAAATAAATTTAAAAAAGGTGTGAATTGGTAATAGAAATGGAATTGCAGTGTTAGTCCAATTATTGCAAGTGACCCATTTTTCAAAAAATGTTCTGCTATTCAAAAATTGCTCTTCTTATCCTATGCCCACATTGACTTATTCGAATCTTCTTGTGTCTTGACATCCAATAATGGTAAGTACGACTCCTGTTCCTTCCTGTCCATGTCCTTAGGCATGGACAGCAGGCAGGACTTTGGCTTTTAATTTTAATATCGTAATGGGGGGTCGACTTGCAATTGAACAAATATGGTAGGTATTTTGAATGTTGTTTTGAGCAGTACCTATGTTCTAACTATGCATACCATGGACTCACCTATTCAATTTTAACAATAAGACAGCAAAGTAGGCCTACACTACAAACCAACCTGTTTGTCTTTCACCGAGGTTTTAGTGGACCTTGTACATTTGCTGGCCTCACGAACAACACTCCCATTATCATCATCATCATCGGCATCATTATCATCTTCGTCATCATTATCATCACCATCGTCACGGCTGATCAGCTAAGTAAACATAAAATATAATATATCAATACTTGCTGGGCAGGGGTGAAATAATAAAACGTTTAGACAACCGTGGCAGTTACAACGTGAAAGGATCTTATTGTAATGCAGGCCTAATGTAATTTTATTGATTCCACAGACAAAATATATAGTAGGGAACAAGTCAAGATAGTAACAAATCACATAAAAAAAAAGTTCTATACAGAACTATATAAAAGCACACAGTAGTAGACAATTACATATGTGGATATAACTTATAAAAATAACCTGCTACAACCATACTCAAAGTCCGACCCAACTCCACCAGCAGTCAGCTATGCTGTACAGTCCTAAAATTAAAAGATACCCCTACAGTTCCACCTTAAACTGGTTCAAGTACAATATTTCTTTTAACATTTAGATACAGTAAACCCGAACCGAGTAAGCCGAACCTGAATATAAGCCGACCCCATAACGTTTCTTGTTGAAATATTTAAAAAAACATGAATAAGCATAAGCTGGTAAGGGACTTTTGAGACTTAAAATAATTAAAAAAGGGTAGGCTTATATTCAGGACAATACGGTAATTTATTATAATAGGCCCTGTTTGCCAGCCTGGCTAGGCACTTTATTTGTTTGTTCAAATCAAGCCTTTTTTTCGGAGTACCGGTAACCAGTCTTGGGGAAGGAACTTTTAAAAAGAACACGTTCTCGTGAACGCGTTCTTTTTTTGTGAACTTTTCAGTGAACTTACTCTTTTTTAAATGAATGAACTTGAACTTTTAAAAGTTCTTTCCGAGAACAAACTTTTCAGTTTTAGAAAGTTCATTTGAAAGTTCTTTCCGTACGTCGAGCAGCGCCGTAGACTCGCCGCCATCGACGCTTAACAACAATAACAAATCGTTGTTCCAGCAGGCCTACGTTGACGCACGTTCAGCTGATTTTGACAAGGTTCCGCACGATTCACGAAGTTAAAACGATGCACGCCAACTAATTCGGAAAAAAAATATTGGAAGCCTAAAATGCTAAGTATCTGCCATAATTTTACAAGCTGGTCGACGAGAATGTAGTACAAATCATCAACACGATCAAAGACAGCTCAACACTTTCGTCCGACTCAAACTCGCGAGTATTTTGGTACTCGAACACCCCTAATGTTTTTCCTCATGTTTTTCTTCATTTTACGCCAGCCTTTAATAAAATAGTGATTTTTTTACAAAAGAACTTTTAAAAGAACTTAGTTCATATTTTAGACGAACTTGAACTTTTCAAAATTTTAGGTTTTAAAAGAACTTGAACTTTTTAAAAGTTCATTATTTGAGCTGTGAACTGAACTTTTAAAAAGTTTATTTAAAAAAGAACTGACCCAACACTGCCAGTAACACAAACATGATTATTCCTTCTTGTATTCTTTGTGTGCATGCAATGCACATAAACATTGTTGGCTGACATATTATATTGCCGTACATCGGGGATTACCTTCCCAATACATAGTGGCCATATTCCCGTGAATGAAGGCACACAAATAACATTAATGAATATAAAGAATTATGGCTCGATGGACATCTGAGTTTTTAGGTAAATTATGAAATTGATGCTCCCTCACATAAAGAACCATGGAAAAAATGTATTTTGCTGGGACAGTGAGAATTTTATTCTCTAGAAAATAGTTCCTGCAAGATTGCCTCCTTTGTTTAGAGTCCATATTGTTCTTATTGCTCTCTTCTGCAACCTAACAATCCTCATTGTATTTGTCTCGCTACTAATTCTATGTAGGGTACTTTCTATTGGAAAATTAAATTAATTAAAAAATTAATTAAAGGGGTTAAACATTTAGGAAATTAAATGCTTTTTCCCATCCCTAATGCATAGGCCTACAGTAGGTACTATGGAAAACATAGCCAGTACAAAATAGACCTATGTGTAAAGATTGCAAGGTTTGCTCAATTCCCCAGCAGAATGATAGGGACCCTTGAGCATGTAAGATTCGATACACCTTGGTCACTGCATGCACTCACAGCCTGACAAAAGTGATTCGATAAAAATGATAAGAACAAAACCATGTCGTTAAATTAAATTTTACACATTTACAGCCTTTTTTTCAATTAATTATTTCTTGTGAGTTTAAATCGTAACAGATTTTGCTCAAAATGTTAACTACGTGCTAAAGATTTGTACCGGATGTCTGTTCGAAATTTTAGCGTAATCTGTTCAGCCGTTCGGCTGTTCTAGAGCGAACTCACTCACTCACTGACAAATTAAAAACAGGCTAAGTCCCATTTATGTTGAATGGTAAGACTTAGTCGCTTCGCTTCCGCGTCTAATTAAAGGAGCCACCTACAGTGTACAGCCCATTATTTTTTCCTAAATAAGCCAACAAAGTGCTCTCTACAAAAACAAACCTGTTCGGCAACCACCGAGGTCTTAGTGGACGTATCACAGCTGCTGCCCTCGCCGTCAACACGTGCACCATCATCATCATCGTCGTCACTGCTGACCCCCATGTACTGCGGAGAGAAAATATTTGACATCCCTTCTTTAGTTGAGTTAGGCTAGGTATGTAAGTTGCTTAAATCATGTCATTTTAGATCATTTTCTGTCTTATACATATATATGTGTGTATTTATTTAAACATAATCTTCTGCATTCTAGTCAACTTGGACGGTTGTACGTTTTGTGACCCTCTCCTCTACAACTTTGCATTTGTAGCCATTAGTTCCTACTGTTTTTCCAAATACTCACTAGATGCCGACTAGGGGTGGAGTAAATTTTAGAGGTGGAGTTTCATGGTTTAAACTTGTAAAACATTGAAAATGAAATTGTAGCCTAGAGGTAAAAATAAATAAATAAAATAAATTGTATTTTAAGTCTACCCACTCAGTTATATAACTGATTTTCAGTGGGGGACAGTAAATCAAAGCGACTAAGCCTACCCTGTAGGCCCCGACGCAATCGACGTGTGAGCGATAACCAACCAAAGATCGATATTTTTAATAGGAAATATAGCAATCAGTGGTATGGACAGTGCGAACACCCGCGAATCAACACCAGAATCAACAAGGCCGATTCAGAACAACTCTGAATTTATTATGTGCTTCGTTGCTAGGACGGCTCCAAAGTCACCGTTTACAAACTCCTAAGACACGAACTGATGGACTTAAGTCCAAATCAGAAGTTAAAAATTTCTGACTTTGGCGGGAATCGAACCCTGGACCTTCTGCATTGGAAGCAGATACGC
Source organism: Sweltsa coloradensis (assembly GCA_024449915.1). Classification (NCBI taxonomy): domain Eukaryota; kingdom Metazoa; phylum Arthropoda; class Insecta; order Plecoptera; family Chloroperlidae; genus Sweltsa; species Sweltsa coloradensis. The sequence goes on from JAMZAV010004595.1 coordinate 10,471, forward strand.
TAACCACAAGACCAACGAGCCACACAATATGTTTTTGTTCAATATTTATTGCAACTTAATTTAAAACAATATACCAGATAGACCTTCATTTTTCTTACGCGCTTTGTAATTTATGCCACAAGATTGGATGAAAATTACCAAACTGATTCCTCAAAGCCATAGTGGTCATATCAGAAAAATGTTAACAAAGTTGATTTAAATATTTCTAATACCAATCTAAATCAGGTAATCACATTAAAATTGTTGGGCATTAAAGTTGATGATACACTTAGCTGGTGTCAACACATAGCAGCACTTGGCCCTAAATTGGGCTCTGCATGCTATGCATTACGCGTTATAACTGAAACTTCCGGGAAAACTACGGCAAAACTAGCATATCATGCCTATTTTGAGGCCCACATTCGTTATGGAATACCACTGTGGGGTAATTAAATCGCAGTCTCTCCAATTATTTATGATTCAAAAAAGGGCGGTAAGGATATTAGCTGGAATTGGATATAGGGATTCTTGCAAACCTGCATTTAAGAACTTAAATATTCTTACTCTTCCAGGTCTTTACATTTATGAAGTTTTAGCTCTGATAATTAAAAATAGGAATCAAATGCCACTAAATAACTCCATACACATACATAATACTAGACAAAAGGACAGTTTCCATATACCAGCTGTACATACTTCTAAATGTAAAAATGGTTCTTATATGATGGGAATAAAACTTTTTAACTGTTTGCCAAAAGAAATCAGGAACATTTCAGAAATAAATAAATTATTAAATTCCATAAAACTATAGGCCTACCTAATAAATGGTGTATTTTATAATGTGGATGATTTTATAAGGAGTGGAAACGGACAAGTAAGGTAGGCCAAGATTTTTATTATCTTACAGGACTTTTATTTGTACCGTATTTTGACCTATTCATTCTGTAAATGTTTGAACTTATTACCGGTATGTTATGTGTAGGCCTATGTGTATGTTATGTGTATGTATGTTATGTTATGTACATTTACATATTTTGTTGATATATTTTAATTTTACTACATTTTAGATTTAAATTTATGACAAATCCTATTCTTTTGTAGGCCTACTTATGTGAAGTCTTTGGATGCCAATAAAAATGAAATGAAATGAAATGAATCATTTACAAATTTTTGGTACGGTTATTGACTAATGATGTTAGATTAGATGCCTAGGCCTACTTATGCAGTTCTACAAAACCCACCTTTAACGTTTCTGTATCCGAAGCTGACAACTCCATCAATTCATCGGCAGATTCAAACACATTTCCGGATTCTTCGTCCAACTCAGAGTCGGCCGATTCACACACATTTCCGGATTCTTCATCCAACTCAGAGTCCCGAGTCGAATCCATCTTGCTCTGCACATAAGAGCCAATCAAAAATGTATTAGGCCTAGGAGCGCACTTGCCCGCAACCATGCTATACGTTTTTGGAAGTAGGTAGTGGTAGCCTACCAATTGATCGTACATCAACATACAAACGGAGTTTTCTACCTTCCTGCCGCACCAGCTTCAAGATTTTTTTTATAGAGCGCACCCGAAACTACTTTCATCAAAAAACAAAGTTTTCCACCTTCCTGCCATGCCAGCTCTAGACCGGTACCTACATTTGTTACAGAATGCATTTCATTAAATGCCTACAGCTACTTTTGTGTTTCAAACATCAACTAGGCCTAGGCCTATCTACAAGTATCTATCTATCTAACGTTGGTATAAAGGTTGATGCACAATTTCCCGGTAGGCCTACCAAACAATAACGGGAAGGAAGTTTAATCTCATCTCATGTTAACTTACGACACGATGCACAATAAAGCCTCTCGTCCCTATATCCCGGTAACGATAACTCTGCCAAGTTGTAACTGTCCGTGTCGCTCTCGTTCCGGACATTACCGGAACCAATCAGAATTAAGTTGTCCACAGCCTATTAAAAGTGTCCACTATTTAAAATCGATTGATTGATTGTTGATTGCAAGTAATATGCAAAAAAATAAAACAAAAATAGGCCCTATGGCCTATGCTGAATAACAAAATATAGTAAACACACAATGTTTAATTTGTTCTCGTCTGCTGGCTTCGTGGGCTACTGTGAATGGAAGCCCTAGAAAGCGGCTGCCAAACAATCAACATAGTTGCCCAACAATGTTGCTGTGAGTTAGTGTGCATTTGATAACATGCATATTGCAGACTGCCCGCCAAACGGTGAAGTCGAGTTGTGCAAAACCCTGCAACATCCAAAAAATGTTCAACATTCGGAACTACTTGGCAATAAAAGTTAGCAACTTCCTATCAGATCTCTTCAAAGTAGGCCTATCACGTGATCGTTGATAAGGCTGCGTTCACACTAATTGGTTAAGTTATAAGGGGATAGGACATAGGCCTACGTGTTAAATTGTTATTGTTTTAGTATTAAGAAATTTGTTATAACAAACAAAATTCTTACGACGGACCAATCAGACACCAATAGGCCTAATCCTTACGACGACCAATGAAAAGGAGTAGGCCTAACTTCTTTATGACAGGCCACTGAAATATTACTAACCAATCAGGATATCGGATTTCTTATAACAATAACAATATCATAAGACTAAAACACGGTTGTGTGAATGCGGCCGCCTAACCAATCACAACAGTAGGCCGGTGTCACCACTGTTTCTTTATTTTGTTGCCCGTGAGTCAGGGATAGCAATAAAGTTGGGAAATGTGAGTTGGGCAACTTTGTTGATCGTTTGGTAGCCGCTTTAACGTTACTGTATCCCGTTACGCCTGATGTTACCAGGCAATTGTGCATTGACCTTATTAGCAAAATTTTAAAGGGAAATCTGTGCGCTACTATTATAGTACGCCTACTAGGCCTAGGCCTAGTTTTATAAAAAAAAAATAGGCCGTCCCTCCTACCAACCCCCCCCCCCCCCCCCCCCCTAGGTTTAAGGTTAAGGGTTTAAGGTTATGGAAGCCCTTAAAGCGATGAAGGAACCATGGCACTTGCACGCAGAAGGCCTAGATCTAGGGCCTAGCTAGGCGATGCACACCCCCGGAACGATAACTGGAAGTTAACTTAGGGCGAAATTGCCGTTTTCGCTTGCCAGGAATGGGAATTATTGTGCATGCAGTTTGCAGGCCCTAGGCCTAGGCTAGATATCATGAGTTTTTACGAGATTTTTTCCGGTTGCCGGGCAATTGTACCTGGGGAGTAGTTTAATGCTTAAATGGCGATATTTAACGTTTCAACAAATTGCCAACAAAAATTATGTAGGATCAAAGGTTTACATTTTTGTATTATTTACCTTCAAAAACGTGTCGGCGAAACGTTTGACTGACAGCACCTCGCCCACTGCCGCTACTCAACACACAGAATGACCAACTGCCGGAAAAAACAATCACTCTCGATAGTTGTTGTTGTTGTCGTTCAGATCAATCCACCTAGCCAGCCAGTTACACTTATTTTCCATTCTTCATTTTTTTTAGACAATTTCTACAAATTATTGAAATTAATCTAATTCTAAGTTAAGTAGATGTGCAAAGAGTTATGTACCTATAAACAACCAACACAATTCAGTTGTAGTAGGTACTTACAATTTACAAAGGAAAGAGTTTCTCCAGAAAATTATACATTTCCCTAAAACAGACACAAAAATTCACACAATCATCAAACATAATAAATAAGCTTTATTATAATACAGTGGCAGGTAGATTAATCATCATCATTATCTGTTGCCATGTCCAACTCTGCGTTGGATTAATAGATAATTAGATTTATTTATTGCCACCAACAACAGAGCAAACTACACAAGACTTGTGATGAGGCTTTAACTAGGAAGCTTCGCAAACGCTTTTTTTAGTCGCGTTGATGGATGAGCTTTTTTAATAAGTTTTTAGTTTGCGTGGGATCTCTTTACTTTTGCAAATGTCTTTTGAACGCATTGTAGGTGATTTTTGTCAAGTTTCTATTGTTATTATATGCCTCAAAAAATTTATATTATAAACCTTTATTGCTATGGATTCTGGCTAACTTTACCAATTTTTTCTTTCAAAAGATACTACATCACCATAACCTTAATTTCCATGTAAATATGAACGTTGTAGCCCCCCCCCCCCCCCGTTTGGTCAGAATCGGCCCAAATGTCACGAAAATATCGCACTAAAAATCGAATTAAATCGAAAAAGTACGATATTCTTGAGAAATAATTCTTCTATTGTACTCAAAAACGTGGCAGGTCTAAGTTCAGAGATTTCAAAGGACCCCTCAAATTTTCATCAAGATCGCATAATATGCTGTTTGCCCCGGTAGAGAGCAAACAAACAGACAAAAATACAAAAAAAAAACACCCGAGCTAAATTTTTTGAGGCGTCAGTGAAATTGAAGTCTTCGCTTCGCTCATCCAATAGGGAAGACTCACTAGTTTTAGATATTAGCGCTGGTGTACAGAATCAGTCAAAGACATTGGAATAGTATATACACCTCGATTTATCTGTTTTAAATACATATTTATTTTGTGCATCGATCCTAAAAACTGCTTTAGTGAATCATAACATATTAACAACACATTTGAAGGGATCATTGTAGTGAATTATCAGTTACTAACTTAAAAATCGACAAGATCAAATTGGGAATTTGGGAAAATCTAAGGTAGGCCCGTTTTCCGAACAATTTTTTTGGACGTTAAATTGTCAAAATTTCATAGTACCTCTATCTATAGAACTATTCAATTTTCTTTTCGTGAAAATCACATTTTGTAGACCTGTCATTGATATCCAAATAAAGTTGGTTATTTTTGTCGTCTCAATTTTTCGTATTTTTATTTGAATTATGGCTTCGTTTAAAAGTCGTTTATTTAATCGATCTGTTTGGAAATCGATAGACCGATAGTCGATGGTCGATAAGTCGAATCGCCGTCCGCCATTTTCATTCCAGCCACCGATATAATCTCAACCGCCAAATCACGTCAAATCTGCAGCTCTACATAGTTCTGTTCAAAACACGTATTTATAGTGAGCCTCAGCTCCCAAAACTCGTTTAAAATTATTATGTATGTGTTAGTGTATGAAGTGAATAATTTTTCTGTGGAAATTATCAGCTATTTACTTATTAAATTGTGAATCAAAACTTTGCAAGTTCGACTCCGGGAAAACCCAAGGTAAGCCCGTTTTTTCGAACTTATTTTTAGACGTTAAATTGTCCACAATTCCTAGTGCAGAACCATTCTTTTCGTGAAGATCACATTTTTTAGAACCATCATTGATATCTAAATAAAGTTGGTTATTTTTGTAGTCTCAATTTTTCGTATTTTTATTTGAAATCAGGCTTAAAATTCGCAGAAAAAGTCGTTTCTTTAATCGATCTGTTTGGCCGATAGTCGATAGGTCGAATCACCGTCCGCCATTTGCATTCCATCCACTAAAATAATCTCAAAACCGCCAAATCTCGTCAAATCTGCAGCTCTACATACACAACACACAAGAGCACCAATTACGCTCATCTAACAACGCGCATGAAAAATCGTTTGCGAAGCTTCCTAGTAATAAACTATATACTTATTATTATAAGGCTCGTGTTGTGTTGTTACTTTTTATACAATCCTTGTTACATGACATCCAACATCCGTGTTTTACCTATGTAAAAACAATTTTCGGATTCATTTTCTAACAAATAATAATTCACATGTGTCTAGTGAGCAGAAATGTTTATTTATTAGTGTTTGGCTCTATAATTCATAAATCAATACCTGTGGCAAAACCTTGTACGTATCTGCATTCTCTGCAGAACTGCCATGCAACATTTCAATTTTCAAAGCCCGCCAAAATGGCTCTCGAGACTTGAGAGTTCTGCAGAGAATGCAGATACAAGGTTTTGCCAGTTAGGTATCTATATAACTGTGATCACTAATTGTTATATTTTTTCAGGTGGAACTGGCGTTAGAGGCGTAGAATGATCCCCACTTATTCTGCGTCGTCTCATGAGCTCGCTTGTGCTCGTCTCTTATACGCCTCCGACATTCAATCCTCTACAGGCCCTGGAGTTCACTCGGTTGGGGCAGCGCTGGAAATAAATCACCATAAGAGTTACCAGCTGGCAATGCATAAAACATTTTTTAATTGTGTTAGTTAATTTTTAAATCCTCAAAATTAGTAAAAGCTAAATTTTTTCTAGAAATATTGCTACAATTGTTTCCAAAAACATTGGCAGGTCAAAGTTAAAGGATTTCGAAATGTCCCATTAAACTTCATCAAAATCGGAATAGGTGTTTGTCCAGTAGAGAGCGAGCAAACAGAAAAAACAAAAAGCAAACAAAGCCAAACTTTTTTAAGGCTATTCCAGAGCACTCTTACCGATATTTTGAAAGTCAACGGAAAATGGCTAAAAGTTGGTTGGATGAAAGATGAACTTAAATAAAAAAGGAGCTCTTCGAATAAAAAATAACTTTTTTTTTGGGACGAGACAAAATGCTCTATTTTGGCCAATATATATGCAAATTTTGGGTCAATACAAAAATGAATGTTCTAGATGCAATATTTAATTTTGAGCTATGATTTTTTTTTATTGTTTCAACACACCTTTGTCTCTGGACTGAGTTCAAGGGAAAATAATTTTCTGAAATATCTTTTGATGATCAAACGATTTTTTTCGTGTTCCGGTTCAAAACTCTTTTTTTGTGCCATGTGACAAAAAATCGCAAATCGAACATTATTTCAGAAAATAATTTTCCCTTATACTCAGTCCAGAGACAAAGGTGTGTTGAAACAATTTAAAAAAAATTAAAGCTCAAAATTAAATACATCTAGAACATTAATTTTGAATTGACCCAAATTTGGCATATAGTGGCCAAAATAGAGCTTTTGGTCCCGTCCAAAAAAAAAAATCTTTTTCTTTATTATTCAAGTTCATCTTTCATCCAACCAACTTTAATTAACCCTCCGTCACTCGCGCGGAATTTCTTAACACCATCCCTCGCGTGGGGTTTGTCAAACCCCAAATTATTTTGGGCTGTAATTAGTGCAGAAGTATGTTTTGGATATTTCTGTCTGTGCTCATATGATTTGTGGAACTACTATGTAGGTGGTTTTTACTGGAGGACAGGGAAATAAAATGCCAATGAACCTTTTGTATGAAATATTATTTTATTGTATTTTTCAGATTAAAAAAATGGACATTTTCAAAATATTCAAAAAAGGTGTCCAAATAATGCAATTTTAAGTTTTGTTTCACTTTTTAGTAATAAAGATGAACCAGTTAGTAAATTGCAAGAAGATTTTTTCCAAAATTCCAAAATTTAAAAATTTAAGCCAAAATAGCATTGAGTTTCCCTATGCTGTTACTGTAACGTGATCACTCGCGTGGGGTTTCAGAAACCCCAGCCAAGTTTAGACCGGCAATATAACGACACTAAAAGCCCTAATGATTAGAGGGTTACAAATTTCGCTAACAGATAGAGTGACTTGAAGGTACTGAGAATCTAGAGTCGGTAAAACAGTCTGATGCAGAGAAACAGAGTCGAATGTAGACCCTGGGGTTTGTAGAACCCCACGCGAGTGACGGAGGGTTAATTTTAGCATCATTTTCTCAGTCTGTAGTTATGAGTTATGAATTTATACATTTTTATCTCAATTTTAAATTGTCACATTCAAATTAACTTTTTTTGCCTTCAATGACCCAATAACCCAAATAGTAATACGGTAGTACAACAACAATTCAAAAGTACAAAACTGACAGGTTACAGTAAAATGAATTATGGTTATATCTTTAGTTTATTGTTAATAGTTTTATGTCTCTAAATAAATAATGTTAATTCTATGTATGGCTTAGGTGGAAGAACAATTTCATCATGCTGGATTTAACCTTGCCTTTTTGTTGTTGTTTTAAATTTTTCCTATGTATGTACATCAAACAACAAATAAAGAATTACTCTACTCTACCCTAGATCAAAATCTAATGCATACAGTACTTACCGCCATCCACAGTTTGAAAATGCACTTTGCCACTGAACCTGACCCAGACACACATGGTTTGGGGGTTGATATTGCTATAAGGGACAGACAAATAATAGTCAATAAACAAAACAACAAAATAAAAATAATAGTTATAGCCACACCCATGTATACCAGGCCCGGTCCCCAGTGGATACTGAATCTTAAAATATTAGTTTGTTAGTATTTTATTTTGTTGACATGAAATAAATGTTTTTATTTTTTAAGGCTATATGGACCATTACCTCATGGCCTATATTGACCTACAAGAAAAATGTACATACTACTTAACAAAAATGCAATATTATACTCTGCAGAAAACCATCTTTAAAAAGTGTGCGCTGTATAGGTGTAGTACGTGTACTTACGTGGTGATGACAGACACTGTCCTTTAGTGATCATGATTATACTGGCCCAGGCTGGGTTAGTAATTGCCAGTTGACTAAAAGAGTTCTGAAAGAGCGACCAGATTCACTTCTCCATTCTGCAAGGGAACAAGATAGTAAACACTTAACACGCTTAGGCCAAGCCTATGTCAATACGTTATACCAGATAGTTATCAACATAGAACGTACATGTGAATGTTAAAACTGGTCCAATTACAAGATCTAATGTTACAAATATTCAATTTCCTAGGTCTTGGATATGAATAGGGATGTAAATGGATCTTAAAGTAAAATTTATATCAACTTTTAATATAGGACATAGTTGTAAGTCGTATGTTAAATGTATCTTAAATACATAGTAGGTTAGTTAAAATATATAATACATAATAGTCTTATGTAAATAGTGTGTAATATTATGATTAGCCTAGGCCTATCCAGGCTCAAATATCAACGTCTAATTAAATATCTATTTTCTTAGTCCCTGAATATGAATATGGATTAAATGGCTATTTTAGTAACATCTATATCAACTTTCAATATAGTACGTAGTTGAACGTCTATGTTAAATGTATCTGAAATACACTGTTGGTATGTTAAAATATAGTAAATAGTATTAGTCTTATGTAAATATTATGTAATATAATAATTATTAGCCTATCCATGGCTCAAATGTCAACGCCTAATTAAATATTTACTTGTATTTATTTATCAATGGCAATAAACGACTACAATCTGTGTCTGATATATATTTTATAAGTGGTAAATGTTTATGTAAGTGCTACAGTAAAAGAATAGAAACAGCTCAATTCCGGCTTCAAACTGGACATGACTTACTTGGTACATAGATTTGGAGTTTTTGAATCTGTCAGGTGTGTGAAGCTGGCAAACAAGACAGGAAACATCTTTTCGAATGTACTAATACTGGTATATCATGGTTAAACGGGACAAAATGTTAAATGGCATTGATCGGAGTGAAAATGAGTCCTATCTCTACTCTAACTCTACTACCTACCGCTCTTGGGTAGAAAATTAGATTTTATTTTTAATGGGTACTGTTAGATTTCTGAAAGTTCCACCTTCCTTCATTATATCAACAGAAATGTAAAAAATAAGTTGTGGTTGTTTTTGTTAATTAATGTTGGTATTAGGTATTGTAAAATAAAAATAATGTCTGCCATTGCATGCCAATGCATGCAATTCCAAAGGCAAGTGAAACTTTCTGAAATATTTCAGTAGGGGTACTTAGATCTAGTATTTAGTATTTTTCTACCCAAGAGCGGTAAAAAAGTTCATCGCAACTTAACTATATATGTTCCTGTTCAGCTTATAGATATTAATCATTAAGTTTATGTATGCTTACCGGATTGAGGTAACCGTTTAGTTTGAAAAGACATTCCATCATACACTAAAACAAATAATAAAACGTTAATACAATATTTGTGTCTTATTTTGCCGTCAATCTTAATCAGCCTACCTGTGCATGGCCATGACTAACAATTTAGCTTTACACGTGAATTGTTTTGTTTAATAATCACAATTAAGGTGAGCATGTGATTTCCAAGTATCTTATGGCATTTCCATTGGCATGCACTCAGTCAGTGCAAAGGATAGCATAGTTGTCAACCTCCACGTAAATAACATAACATTACTAAACTGAACAAATTAAAAGACTTATTATTAACACGGAAAATTAAGGAAGCTGGTTTGATTTCATGTGTGGCCAATACAATCAGTGTGCCTAGTGTTAATTATCCAGCCATTTGGAAAAGTTTCTGTCCATCAATTTCATCACTAGATCAATAGCTTTATTTCATACATCAATAACTGTCCAACTTGTCAATTTAATGTTCTGTTTTTTGGTTTTTTTTTTATTCATAATAAACTTTTTTGTTAATAATTTGGTATTAATGCACAGCCATATTTATAATATTTTGTGAAATGTTTGTTGTCCTGTCTGTTGTGGTTTTTTAATTCTTAATTTTTGTTTGATAAAGATTTCTGTAAAGAAATCGAAATATCACATTAAAATAAATATTTTGTTAACTAACAGTGAAAAAGTCCAATGATTTATTTATAAATTAAAAGACATTCCACTGTAAAAAACTGTAAAGCCTAATTTACAATCAGCGTCAACTTGGACGTCGACGCCAACTTGTAAGTTGGTCCAAGTTGAACATTGAAGTTGACGACTGAGGCATTTCCACAATTTTGAACTCGTACAAAATAATGTGCATGATCATTTTGGCATCAACTTGAAAGTCAACTTGAAAACCAATCGTAAACCATAGGCATGAGAAGGAATAATTTTATTTCCATAAATAAGCAATTAATCGTGAAAACCTTAATTCTGCTGTTTAATTCTTGCTGTAACAGATAAGTTATGAAAATCAGTGAATTCATAAATTTTTGAAGTGAAATGTGTTTCTTATACTTACATTGAAGTTTGTCTTGTTTGCAATTATATTAAGTGTACAGTTCCCTAGAGCTGTCGACACAGGCGTTTGTATTGAGCTGCATTTCTTGATGGAATCCGGGCTAAACAGGGCAGGCATCTTAGGGCAGCACTTCTCTAGCTCCCCAAACTAAACGTTAAATACAAATTAACAGTCTTATTTGAAAGCCACACATTATCTAAAATCCAATCTCAAAATTGTTTATTCGACTTGATCTGAAACTATTAATTTTTATTATTATAAAAATCAGGGTGTTTTTTTTATTTAATTCAGATTTAATTAAATCAAATGATTTATTTAATAAAAATCATTGATTTAAATCAAATGCACTTTTCTTCATTTTGAGCAACAAACACAAAGAGTTCTAACTGATTTAGGCAAAGTTTTCCTAAAAAACATTTTTGAATTAAGATTTTCTGAAAAGCTTGTGAATGTAATTTGATCACCAACTTAACAAGTTTCAAAACACTGATATTGTTGATTTACATAAATAAAAATCTGATTTAAATAGAATAAATCATTATTTTTTTATTTTTTTAATAAAAATTTAAAAAAATCACACACCCTGATAAAAATCAAATACTGTATATTACATTTGAAATTTTGTTTAATTATAAACATTCTAGCCTTCTCAAGTAGTATTGAAACTTGTATTTTTGTATTTGTATTTGTATTTTATTTATTCGTGCCATTTACAATTTGTTTTACAATTACATGTAGAAGATCGTGTGACACACCATTACACACCATTTCCATTATGTTGGTACTGATAGGCCTATTTCTATTAATGCCAATTAGTAATGCGGGTCTTCCGTTTAAGTACTAATACATATTATTACATACACTAACCTAATACACATACTATAAACTTTGTACATACCTATCACGTGATTTGTTAATTTTAATTGTTATTTTTTATCTCAAAATTTTGTATTCACATTTTTTACACATTGTTTCAATTATATTTTCATTTGTCACTTGTAAATTTCACTTGATTTGAAACAAAATTAAGCACAACTTGATTTTTCTAAATTCAAAACTTAGTAGTAAAGGTAAGGGTTCATTATTTTGCAACCAATTAATTCTTTTAGTCCAGGCTATTAGGGGGGTTAGGGCAAGCCAGCTTTCAGAGAACCTTACTTAAATTATTATTTATACTCACGTCACAAGGTTGAGCCACCGGTTTAGGAGGCTCGGTAGCAGACGAAACCTGGAAAACAAAACGAGGTGTGGAGGCTATATAGGCATACTGGGAGAGAGTTAGTTAGTTATTAGGGTTTTAGGGCACAAAACGAGGGTTGGCCGCCACACTGTAATTTATTTAAAATTGTTCAGCCAATAGAAAACAGATGAGTTGGTCACTATCTCTAGTGAGTACTGTAGGAGTTAACAATACAGGCAAATATACTTTCTATCAAGGGCGACGGTCGTTCGCCCGCAGCCAAGCGCACGTGACTTTGACTTTGACTTTGCATATGAACCTATGTACCTAGCTACAGTACCTGCCTACCCACCTTCCACCTACCTGGGTGATTCACATTATTCACTTGAAAATCATATTCAGAAGAAAGTGAAACCACAGAGAGATAACTTAACTAATCCTAGTTTTTAGCAATAGTATTTAATTTATATTAGGCCCACATGTATTTACTTTACATTTTTTATTTTAGCATAATATGGTCCATTTGGCTCATCTACTTGTCTAGCAAATATTCTAAATTATGTCGTAGTTTTCCTGTGCCCACATCTAGATTATTATGACATCATGCGTCTAGCCGTCCAGTAGAGTTTCGTTACTGTCCATGCCCTCTGGCACTTCGTCAATCGCTTCCTTGATCTAGCACGTAAAAGCAGGTGCCGTCCGTCCTGTGTGTATTCCGAATCCGTTGTTACATACTGCATACATCCATTTCAAATTTAAAATCTATGGAGATATTTTGCCAGTAAAAAATTTCATTCCAGCTTTTTATTATTGTAAATTAAAATTAAACTTGTGCATTGATGTAGTATGAACATTGATGTGTGTGAAATCATAGTTTTTGCTTTGTAAATTTCTTATTGCAATAATAAATAGATGCCATGCTAAAAGTTTAAATTGCTGTGCTCAAAGTATAATTACAATTAGTACAATTACATACAAGGTAGTTTATTTACAGGCTCAACCCATATGAGTGTTTAATGGAATGCTAGTAAATTATAATAATAAAGATAAAAAAACTCACCAAACCAATGCAGCAGATCACTGCTAGAGAGAAGAGTTGGCTGTACATCGTTGTTCGTAGTATGTTTACTGTTGAGTGTTGAGGGTGAAGACTCGGATAGCCTATCACTGGCTGGACCAGGGCTATATATACTCGAGCCCAGGCTACGTGTCGTTGTACCATGTAATAAGAGTACTTAAGGTTAAGAACTGGAATAATGTTTGCATACAGAGTACTCTGTTAAAAACCAATTCTTTTGTGTTCAGTCAGCCTAATTGACGCTAACAAAGAACTACCATAACAAATTAAAATAATTGATAGTGTTTATAAACAAGTGACTGGTATGGGAGAGGTATACAAAATTAATTAATTTTCCTCGCTTGTAGCAGGCTTCGCTAATGGCAGAGGTGCCAAGTACATAAAATTAATGTTATCCCAGAACCACCTAACACATTATGTATCTTCCTTGTTGAAGGATATGTAACTTACTAACGGATCGGAGGTCATGTTCGGTTTTTATCGTGAGACACAGAAGGACGGATGTACTTGCAGAAAAGTGATGAATATAGGAGAGCTGTTTTCATCACTTACATCGATCATCACTATTATATTATTCAAAATTACCCTGAAAAAATATATCTGACTTATTCTTAGAGGTAGATAGATAGATAGTCTTTATTTTTGTTGTACAATGGGTTACAGATGAAACACATGGGCAAAAAGCAAAAAATGGCGGTCACGGCCGTGAAAGTGGTTTTATTTGTAGGGCCTAGCGAATATCGTTTTTCAAATAGAAGAATTCGGTGTTATTGGTTTAAAGTTTTATTTCAGAGGTTTTATCTATATTTATTTACCAATTTATTGGATGAGCGTAGCGAGCGAAGCGAAGATTCCATTTCACTACACTGGGGAAAAAAATCCGGAATGTTTTTTTTTTTTTTTTTTTGTATTTTTGTGTGTTTGTCCGCACGATTCCGGCTAAACCGATACTCCAATTGCGATGAAATTTTAGGGAGGCCTTCGAAATCTCTGAACTTAGTACTGCCACGTTTTTGGGCGCAATCGGAAAATTATTTCTCATTAAACTCGCAATTTTACGATTTTTTTCGATTTAAAAAAATTTCTTCAGCTTATAACACCTACATGCTTTATCCGATTGTTATGATTTTTTCACAGAACCATAATTTTATGAATTAAGATATTCGTGTGAAATTTGAGCGCAATCGAAAAATTATTTTTCGTGAAAATCGAAATTTTACGTTTTTTTTCTTTTTTTAAACAATTCTTTGACTTATAACACCTACATGCTTTATCCGATTGTAATGATTTTTTCACAGAACCTTAATTTTTTGAATTAATATATTCGTGTGAAATTTGAGCGCAATCGAATAATTATTTCTTATGAAAATCGCAATTTTACGATTTTTTTCTTTTTTTAAAATTTCGATTAACTAAAAAAAAAAAAGGTTATTTTTTATTTAATTTAAATTAATTTAAAAAAAATCTTCAACAAACATGATTTTTTCTCAGAACAACAGAAAATCCGCATAACACATGGCAGCTCAATACACCAATTATGCTCATCCAACAACGCGGCGGGACTTAGGCGTTTTCCTAGGATGCGTGTAATTATTAGTTCACGACTCCTATTATTTTAGCTACATATCAAACAAGTTTTAATGTACCATAAACAGACTGGTTTTAGTTTGGTACCAAGACTAAATTTATATTTTTTTCTGATAGTTATTTTATAACACCTTTTGTTGATTGAACAGTACTGCATACAATATTGAATATTACACAGTATTTTAATAATTATTCCCATTTTTAGTGCTTTTCGCCGTTAAAAACACGGCTTTTGTGAATTTTAGTGTTATTATGTAAATTGCACATATTTTGGTGTTTAGCAGTGATTCAATTCAGACATTTTCTGTTTCAGATTAGACCAATTCAGGCTCATTTTGTGAAATTAAATGATTTGCACATATTTCGGTTTTATTATCAAATTGTGATACAAGAATAAATGTTGAGTTTTCGTCTCCTAAAATTTGCAAAAAATTGTTTTGGCGACATTCTTACATTTTAAATTGTCTTGAATCTGCTTCTTTTTTGTTTGCATATACTAGATACAAGAGGTTATAGTTCCAATCTGAAATGACCCATTTAATATTCTATCTTTCAACTATGCACAAATATTCACCTCACCATACAATTACACCCTTATTGGTCATAACCATATTGTGACTGAAATGCGTATCAAATTTAAAAAAAATAAAACATCCTGTATGTAGCCTACAGCTAGGAAAGACGGACGAGAAGGGCACCTTTATTGTCCAATATTTTTTAAAGCCAGAATCCTCCAAGAACACAGGTTGTATAAAGAACAATGCAATCTTATTTCTTTGTAATGTTATTTTGGCCAATGGGACAAATCTAGAAAATTAGTACCGGTAATTGCCATGTTTAAATCTTTTTCACGGGACCTGGTAAACTACAAGTTTTTTTAGTCAGTAAATTCATGAGTAGGCCTAATTAGTCTTTATCAATGGATTAATAAAAACTTGAACTTGAACTTGAATGAAATATTTGTTTATGATAAGCAGGTAATTAACCATTTAAATGACAAATTGACTGTCATGTTGCAAAATAATTAAGTTATACTAGAAGGAAACAATACCAACTTATGATAAATACGTGTGCATGTGATTTTGTGGTGACGAATAACTTCCAATGTGCGCTAATGTCGAGTCATTATCATACAATCATAATTTATACAGAGGTGAGAAAAATAGCATTTTGACTTGGAGAATTTAACACATACACATAAAAATGTGTCATGAAGGTTATACTTTTGTTGCCATCTGATAATTATGTTAATAGTTAATTGTTACTTTAATTTAGCAAATGACCTGCAAACAAGTCTTTATGACTTTGCAGGCTATTCAACTGTATATGAAATAGATTGTATTATGTACCAACCACTGTTTGTGTTAACATGTATTTGTTTGAGAATAACAAGGAAAACGCTTAAGTCCCGCCGCGTTGTTGGATGAGCATAATTGGTGCATTGAGCTGCCATGTGTTATGCGGATTTTCTGTTGTTCTGTGAAAAAATTACTACTAAGTTCAAGATTTTTTAAAACTAGGGAAACGCCAAAGTCGTTGTTGGACGAGTGAGTGAGCCATGTGTTGAGTACCCGGTAACATTTCTTTTCTTCCCCTTACCTTAGGCCTCCCTATAGCCTATCATAGGCTACAGTGGAGCATTTTGGCCTAAACTATGGCCTAAACTTTTACACAACTCCCGGACCAACAATCTACCATTAAGCAAGACCCGGCAGTCACACGGAATATTCAGTTTAAGACTGCCAACAACAGCAACCTCCGGCACAGTGATTTCCACCAATACCCTATTATTTATATACGAATATAATTATCAAACTTAAATGCAAATGTTCCCGGGTCGGGTACTCACCACATGACTCGCTCACTCGTCTAACTACGACTTTGGCGTTTCCCTAGTCTAGTTGGCTAAAGCGCCCTTGTAGCCGAAATGTGGGAGACGTGGGTTCAATCCCCTGGTCGGGAAAGATTTTGTAATTTCTAGATTGTATTTAAAAAATAACTAAACATGTTTTGAAATGCATATAACGCAGTGTAGTCCATCATCTGTGGCAATAGGGCCTACTATGGTAAACATAGCCAGTACGAAATACGTGAAAATATTGCAAGGTTTACTCAATCTACGAGCGGAATTTGGGGGTACCTTGACGTCCAACATTCGACAGACCTTGCATGGGCACGGCATTACACGGCCAGGCGAAAAACAAACAAAAAAAATATTTTCAAAATCTAAAACATTGTCGTTAAAATAATTTCTAAACATTGGAAGTCTATTTTTTAGTTGATCATTTCTTGTTGGTTTAAATCGCAATGAATCTTGCTGATTTTGTTAGCAGTTCTCAATAAACTCGTACCGGATGTCTGTTTAATATGTCAGCTCAATCTGTTCAGCGATTCGGCTGATTTTCAACGTACACACACACACACACACACGCACGCACGCAGAAAAACAATTAGGGCCGTTTAAGTCGAATGGAAATCACTACGTTCGCTACGCTCACTCGTTCAATTAAATTAAATTAAAAAAATTAACTTAATTTTTAATTTTTTTTAAAATTAATCGTAATTTAAAAAAAGAAAAAATCGAAAAATTGCAATTTTTATAAGAAATAATTATTCGATTGCGCTCAAATTTCACACGAATATATAAATTCATAAAATTAAGGTTGTTTAAAAAATCATTACAATAGGATAAAGCATGTAGGTGTTATAACTCAAAAAATTGTTTTAAAAAAGAAAAAACCCGCAAAATTTCTATTTTCATGAAAAATAATTTTTCGATTGTGCTCAAATTTCACACAAATAACGTAATTCATAAAATTATGGTTCTGTGAAAAAATCATAAAAATCGGATAAAGCATGTAGGTGTTATAAGTCAAAGAAATTTTTTAAAAATTGAAAAAAATCGTAAAATTGCGATTTTCATGAGAAATAATTTTCCGGTTGCGCTCAAAAACGTGGCAGTTCTAAGTTTAGCGATTTCGAAGGCCTCCATAAAATTTCATCGCAATTGGAGTATTGGTTTAGCCGCAAATCGTGTTAACAAACACACAAAAATACAAAAAAAAAAACATTCCGGATTTTTTTCTCCAGTGTAGTGAAATGGAATCTTCGCTTCGCTCGCTTCGCTCGCTACGCTCGCTATGCTCATCAAAATATATTATCTGAAATCTGAATCCAAAAGAAATCAATCCAGAAATTCACTCTCTTACGGGCACTAGCATTAGTCTTCGCACCTCTCCTGCCCCCGATGTCCTGGTGTTGGCGAGAGCTAGTGTTGGATTCTATTAATCTTTTCAAGTATAGTTGGAGCTGGAGTTGCCTTATGCTTGGGTTGACGTTTATCTTCCTCGGAGATAGGACCACTGGCTACTACTGCCATAGTCCTAGGGGGACAAAATTATATAATGTTAAATTTGTATGCAAAGCTATTTGTTTTACAAAGAGCATATATTGATAAATATTTCCAAAACATTAACAATGTTATTACAACATTAATTTCAATAAGCAATGCTGACAAAGCACTGATGTCCAAAATGGAAACTTGCAATCAGTTTAATATTTGATTTTTAATTTGTTGGGTATTATAACCATTCTCTAAATTCAAGCTTGGTTGTTTACAAAATTATCCAAGTATGTTCATCAAATAAAATAATATCCGGTACCTAATTTTGAATATCTGACTGATAATGAGCTTGTAATATTTTGGTTGTAGTTAAATAGGATAATGCTCCTTATCAGTAAAGTGATATTTTTATTTTTTTATTTTATTTAAGTAAGCCTTCTACAGTGTTCACTCATATGCATGTCATATAGACATGCGAGTATTTGAAGTTGTCAATGAGGAAGATATGTACAATTGTTAAGAAAACAAACATAAACAACAACATAAACAGTTTACAATGTTAACAAAGTTCAATTCGATAAAAGAGTGCAATTGGTCAATTAAAATAGTTTCAATGTAGATACAATATATCAGTCATTAGATTAAAATTAAAATTAAAACTAAGATATTTGGGTTCACACAACATATGTACTGATACTATAGTTAGCTTAAGCTAGTCCTATACAATACAAGTCTCAAAATATTCACTTACTGAATAAAAGCTGTGTTCCAAAAGGAATGATTTAATCCTAGCCTTAAACTCCTTCCTAGAGCTTGTAACACCAACATTCCGTAATTCTTCAGGCAATTTGTTATATACTTTAATTCCCATGTTCACGGGATCATTATCCAGCAGCTTCAATCTATGGCTAGTCTGGTACAATTTTCCCTTCCCTCTCGTGTTTATATTATGGACATTTGCATTCAATTGAAATAAGTTAGGAAATTTATTTACAAACATGATAACCTCAAGCAGATACAGACAAGCTACAGTCAGAGGCGGCTCTACCATAAGGGCATTGGGGCATGTGCCCCTCCTACTCTTCCCGCCAACAATCACTCACATATACGAGTTGAAGACGTCGTGGTACACATTTACATAAAATCAAATAGTTTGTATTTTCAATGTGAGCGCGCGCGCGGTAAGGAAACAGCGAACAACGCTTGACGCGAGTGAGCCGTCTACGGGCTAGACGAAGTTGCGCCCAGGGTGCGCCTGCGCAGTCAGTTTTATTCGGAAACAGCCGAATCGTTGCCTCGCAATAAAGCGTTGGAACTCCGGCAGGATGGGCATGATTTTAGTCGGCCCAGAGCTGTTGTAAGGAGAACATGTTACGCGCTGCTGCGTTGTGCGGGTAATCGAGGAATTCGCCGTGTCCAAAGAAAGAAGAGTACAACTTATTTACAGGCTCATTTGCATGTGCTGCTATTATCTTCTTTTACTTTAAGCAAGGTCAAAAATATAGATAAATTACCAGTTTTAAATGATAACTGATTTGTGCCCAGGCCCGTATTAACCATTGGCTAACGAGGCTCTAGCCCAGGGGCGCAACTTTGTTTTGCCCTTAAAAAAATATTGAAAATATTTTTGTGTTATGAGTATAGTTCTCCCTTGCTCAAATTGCTGTAAAAGCTGTCTTGGAGCTAAATATATGCCAAAATTTTTCGCCTCCGCCGGCGGCTGGGGCTTCGCCCCACACCCCTTGTAACCCACGCAGGTCCATTCAAATATATTGTGCCCTGCCTATTTTAAACCCCACGAGCCGCCACTGGCTACAGTTAATATATTTGCATTCTTAAAAGCCTGTCTGCATGATTCTCTAGAGCCTGGTTTAGTTTACTGGTTTACTTACCAAATAAGAAAAGTTTATAACCACAAGTTAATATACAAGTTAAGTTTGATTATCAGAAGACTCAAATTAAACTTCCGTTACCCTGAGATGTCAAACAAGATTCCGGTGTATGTCTCCTCTCTCCGACGTACTGGTGTTGACAAGCTTGAGTTGCAAGTCTCTTTGTCCTCTCATGTATGCTGGAGTTGGGAAGTGGAACTGAAGTTGTTATCCATCTTGAAGCTTTGCTTGAATCTTGTTTGGATTGCAGGGAGTCGTCTTCAGATGTTCTGGCTCAAATAGATTCCTAAAATTTAAATATAAATGAAAGAATTGCATTTATTTATATTAAAGTCACACTGAGGAGACACAAATACATCACAAATATGTGTGAATTTAGTCTTAGTTATAAACTTTTGATGATTTTCAAAATCTACAAATATTTTAAAAGACAATTTACTATTTAGCCTAATGTACAATGTAAGTTTGTGGAAATGTCGTGGCACCACTTTGTTAAAAATAGTGGTGAAACAAAGTGCATAAGTGAAAAATAAATACAAATTAGCAGATAGTTTTAGTTCCAATCTTTAATTTTTTTTTTACAAGGTACTTTTACTTTAGTAATGTGTTTGAAAGGAATGCGAAAAGGCTGGATCATGTACTTTAGTAAGTTTAGTTTACTTTGTCCATCAAATACTACAATATGAATTATTAAAGTATTTAGTACTACTTACTCTGGAATTGTTTGAAGATACTGTTGTTTGTACAGCACCAAATGCTCGCACCCAAGACCAGGAAATTGACTATTCAATATTCATCAAAAGTGGATGGTAAACATTGTGACTTTAGACCACTACATACGTTGCAGGTTGCCAAAAACATAACATTTAATAAATGTTTGCTGTTTTCTATCTAGAAATGCTTGTATTTCGTTTCCATTGATCTCCCAAACAGTATCGCCGGAGACAATTCCGCCATCTTTGCCAATATTTGCGTCCGCAACTTTACTGATGCAAGTCTTTGTGCATGGGGGTCTTACAGTGCATTGATTGACCTTGTTGCCTGATAAAACAATGGAACTAGGCACACAAGCCACATCTTCCATTTTCTTTCTTCTATACAGACCTCAATAGAAAACCTCATCGTTGAAAAAAACTAACCAAAAACAAGTGGGAAGTGGAAACAGGAAACTTCTATAAATAAATACATTAGTTCTGATTTTCACATTTTTACTATATGCATGTATATTTTACAAATGCATTGCTCTTGTGTTATATCGGTATATAAAGTTCACATTGTCACATGCCTCCCAAACAGCAATAGTACGTATAAAATATTCAAATAAAAATAACATGTTACTATTTAAGATATAAACACCATACTCATCACCTAGATGTAATTATAACTTTTATTATAACTAATGAAAATAATAGAACTAACGAGGAGAATGTCAAGAAATGCTGAACGCTATTCAGCACAGTCCCTAACTAAATCACAACCATCACCGACTACGACTGCAATAGTAATTTTCTAATTTTGATGGTGACAAATTGTGTTTGGGGCTTAGGTAAATGCTACAACTAATAGAGCTTCCGATTGTAATTGCTTTCAGTATGACAATAACTTGGGACAGTTGTGGACAACAGTGAATTTTATGTTCTGTATTTATTTACGCAAATAAAGGTAGGAGTTGGATATATTTTAAAACATTAAGTTCAAAATAGGGGTGCGGCCATTATGCGAAGCTATTGTTCAAAAGCGTTCATAACATACTGTTCAAAGTTTAGAGGTCAAATAAGGCCTGCGGCCATTACTTGATGGCGGCCTATAATCAAGTAAATATGTACAGTATATGTAATGAATAGTGTATACTATCTAACTCGTGTGTTGTAACTAGGAAGTTATTATTAGCAGGTGAACATTAAAAGCCTTAATGTTGATTGATAACTTAAGGGGCTTACCTTGAAAATAGCTTTCATGGAAATATTAATTACAATGATAAAGTATCTAATTCTAA
Organism: Sweltsa coloradensis; assembly: GCA_024449915.1. Taxonomy (NCBI): domain Eukaryota; kingdom Metazoa; phylum Arthropoda; class Insecta; order Plecoptera; family Chloroperlidae; genus Sweltsa; species Sweltsa coloradensis. The sequence goes on from JAMZAV010004595.1 coordinate 32,347, forward strand.
TGAATAGAATTGTCTTGATTATTTTTGACCTTAAATAACTAGAATTGTTGCCAGAATCATCCTGGTGGTCGGTTGAGAATTTTTCTTACAAACCTGTGTGCCGCTATGATATTTCTACTAGGAAAACGCTCAGTTGGACGCGTTGTTGAGCGAGCACCGGTACGTGCAACACGACCCGAGTAAGACATTCCCATAATGTTACATACCAATAAGTCTTTAAGGTCTTGACCGATTTAGCTGAAAATTTGAAAAAGATGAGAGAATGGATAAAATCCACCGCCAGCTAGAAGACCTTGACATCATTTCCTTGTTAAACTCTTTGGTTACAAATAATACACTGCTTCCTCGATAGTGTTTTGATTACTTCTAGGTGGCAGTGCATAGTGACCTGAAACCAAGTGCGCCGTTGCCATGGTAACGGGACTTTGTTATAATGTAATTTCCGACTACACTACTTATCGGATCAAAATAAAAATAACATATTCGTGATCGGACGGACATTCTAAATGATTTGGCCACCTCAGATTTTGTCTCCGTTAAGTTTGAAAAAAAACTTTCAATTAACTTTAATGTAACTTTTTAACTTTTTGAACGATTTTGCCACAAAACTATACAGCAACCCGCCTAGTGGTATGTACATGTGTGCAAAATTTCAGGTCGATCAGAGAAACGGTGCGACCTGTATCGAAGCAGTAACAGAAAAAAACAAAAAAAAACAGACATTCGAGCCATAAGAGTCAAGTGGAGACGCTCGCTTCGCTCGCTCAAAAATATTTTATTAGTTCATTAATGGCTGGACTATTCCCGTACAAATTAGTATCAACTGTACTTTCTATCCGAACACTGTATTTTCACCGTATTTTTAGATTTCAACCACAAAGCATGCCTTTGCATGGTTGTGGGCAGGGGTGACCACGCCTACTCATCATTTCATTTTACGAACAAGTTTTCCACACAGATTAGCTCAACCAACAACCAGGATGAATTTCCGATCACACTGACTGTTTCAACATTTTGTATGAATATTTACAAATTTAGATTTGGAATATAAACGATTTATTTGTATGAACTTGCCAATACAGTACAGTAAAAAATTATTTTAAGACATGATTGTGCACTATTGATCATCTTGTACACATTAATATAAATAAAGATAATAATATTAATTAATTAATATAAAAATAAAGATATACAAAGCTTACTTAATCTCACCTTCCGATTGTAGGCTTAGCTAAAATACATACGTACTATAGTTGTTTGATGTGCATAGGTATATTAGATAGGTTTATATAACAAACAATGGTACAAAACTATTTACTATTTATTTTTACAACTTTTGCTACTTTGTTTGTATACTTTTGTTAAATACTGTATGTACAACCTGACATAAAAACTAAAACTAACAGTAAAAATCCTTGATATAAAAATACGTAACTCTGACATGTGCTGAAAATGTCAGGACATAAACAAGCAATAAGTATTTCTCTAGTACCAAGTTATAAAAATTATGTAAGAAGTTAATAACTATCAAGGCCACTGTCACTAGACGTTTTGGTGAATTACAGTTCTGCATTAGTACAAGCCACTAAAACCTTGTTCCCATTTCAACCAATCAGTGTGTAAATCCATGGAAATAACAATTCAGACCTAAGGAAGGTTTAATTTAATTTTAATAACTAAAAAACTGTGTTTTGCCAGCTGTTTGGCTCAAAGGAATATAGGCCTACAATATCTCAAAGCAAAGCACATCTGTATATCTGCTTAAAAAAATATGCATTCATACAAAATCAACATATTTAGAGAGAGAAAAATAATGCTAAACAAATATTGTTTACTTGCATGCAAATTCTCAACAGCACAACTATAATGGTACAGTGTGGTAGATTGTGGGAGAAACCAGGTAAAATATAAATCAAGAAATGAGATGTTGCAGTTGGTTTTACAGTATAGGGGTGGGCAAGTAGAAGACTGCAATGCAAATAGTCAAACCTAACCTTATATTATATTGTAATTAGGAGGTTGAAAATATTTTGTAAAGGTTGAGGTCCAATTCTATGTCATTCATTACCCACCAGTCTACTCACCTTATAACTAAGTAAATAAATACTGTAGTACTAGAATAAATAGTGAATAAATATTAAATATATATCAAATCAAAACAAATCAATCAAAATGAATTTCCAAACAATTTATACAGTTCTTAAGCCACATAGTGAATGCTTTCTATTCCATTATTAGCTACTATTTTCTTGGATTGACTCCCATTTTCCAATGGCTCGGGCCAACTACAAGCCACAAGAAAGTTAAATTACCTCTATGAACACTTCAATCATCATTGCCACATTCTTTATTGTCCATGGGCAGTATATTTCATTGTAACAAAATACTAGTTCAGTACCTACATGCAAAATTTTTATTTTAATAAGATAAATTAATAAATGCGCACGTCGTCGTATATCATACAGATCAGCTAAGAAGGTATATCTGAAATCAGTCGGCAACTCAGAAGTAAAGAGAGTATGGAAGGAAAAGGGCAATGACAAAGTGTGGATAGAGCTACATACCGGTAGTTCACACAAGGAATGAAGATAATGGAACAAAGCAGTAGAACATACGGTAATAGCAAAACACCTGAATGGAATAGGTTTGATTGTAAGCAGCGTGTCTACGTTCTGCACTGATGCAAGAATGAAATGTATGACAGGCAACATCTATTTAACTCCTCAACTTTAAAAAGTAAAAAGGCACCATGAAAGAAGTCCAATAATTGGCTCAGTTATTGGGCATGGATAGAAAAGAAAAGGAGTCTTATCTTTTCGATTGGTAACCTAATATTGACTCATTGAGAAACATGATGACATAAACATGTTAATGTAGGCATACGAGGTTAAAGAGAAGAGACTAATCAAAGAATATACTAGTTGTTATTTTTTGCAAGAGATGAATATATGCTTCAGATTTGCAAGCGTTTCAGTCTGCTGAATGAGACTGTTCGGATTCCAAACGAAACCCATGGATTCACACACTCAAAGTGTTCACAACCAAAGTGCATTAAAGATTATGTCTTGATCAGTGCCCGAGTCTCCGAGATCAAAGCAGTCCAAGAGAAGCCGTCAGCGCCGTCTCTCAGAGATACAATCTGATCCTCTCTTAGGCAGTCTAGAAGCAGCTTGAACGGTCCGTACTTGCGTAAAGATGCTACGTCACCGACGATCACCAGTTTGTGTTTCGCTCGGGTTATTGCCACCGTCAGGCGACGTTTGTCGTTCAAGATTTCAGATTCCTAAAGTCAACAAATGAACAAAATAGTTTTTACTAGAAGCTGGCCAGTACTTGTTGACAGGGGGTCTACAATGACTTTCAAAGACAAAGTCGAAATAGGGGGAAATAGGAATAGGCTTAAATAGCGGCATTTAATAGACCCAAGATCCACAAAATTATTTCATTTGAGCCACCAATAATGATCAAACTTTCATGAGAAAAAAATAAATAAACGGATTTGGAGTCAGTTACTCGATAAGAAATTTCTAACTGTAATGAAATTGAGAAAATCCTGGTTGTACTTCACAAGATTGGATGCAAGATAGGCCTCGGTGTCCTTAAACCCGCCTAGACAAAAATAGGCTACCATGATCTACCAACACAAGATTGGATGCAAGATAGGCCTCGGTGTCCTTAAACCCGCCTAGACAAAAATAGGCTACCATGATCTACCAACATTAGTCCGTCCTATGCTTCTAATTAAGAGGAATACCCAGTAGGCTTACTGTGAATAAAATAATTACAGTTTATTTAATCATTCCAAAAGATTCAAATAAGTATGTTATTGTTGTTTAATCCAAGTATGGATTAATTAAATGAATGTAAAGATTGTAAACAAATTTAACTCTATACAATATTGTAAAATTTGAACCTCTTTTCACTCGGGCACAATTTTTAAAAAATCACTTTGTGTGTTTGTGTCACGATGTTGTGAAGCATTTCTAAAAACCCGTAAATCTCCGTGGTTGAAATATTGTCATCAACACTAACCTGGGCAGTGTCGGTTGTGTCCGAGCGCGTGCACGAGTAGAGGATGACCTCCTTGTCGCGACCTTGGAACTGATCCACAGTGTTGACCTCTATGCCCTCCAAGATGGCCGACAGCTGCTTCAGGGAAGACACCTGCGCTCTGTACGGAGCTATCACTCCCACCGAGCTGCCACTGATGCCACCCTGACAAACACAAACCAATAACTTACTATAAGTACTAAATTCAATTGAAATATTGAAAACCTTGAAGTTAGCACTTTGTAGTTTGTACTAGACAAAGTGAATTTTAAATCTTGTTCTCTTTAAAAGCTATATGACATGAGGTTTTCTTGCTTTGAAGTGGATGAACTCAATTTGATTTACTAAACCAATAATTGGCAATATGAATTCAAATTCATCCACAGACAGTTAAAACACATGATAAAAGTAATTCCTAAGAGTTATCTCATTGGTAAACCTAGTTTAAGTAAAATTTAAATAGTACAGTTTTATTAGTAGGCTACATCACTTTGCACCATACTGAGCAATTTTTTTATTCTTATGTATCGAGATGTACACAAGACAACTAACGATATCTGTTTACATAACTATCTCTTAAATAAATGTAGCAAGTTACATAAATGAACAACAAACCTTTTTGAGCTTGGCAACAAGTTGAGCAATAATTGATGTTTCACATATATTTTTGCATTTATACTCTTCTTTAGATTTAGGCTGTTTTTCTTGGTTGTCGTTGGAAGGTGGCTTTTCTCTCCAGTCAACCGTACTGCCGGTGTCTACAAATATCACAGAGTGTTCTAGTTTATTGGACAACACGAGTCTCAGCCACGATGCATGAGGTGTCGGTGTTGACACTGAAGGGGATTCCTAGAAAATAAAGACAACATTAGTTTAGGTATTGTATTGATGACACATTCACACTACCATATACTGGGAATAATTGTAATGCAGCATGTGTTTGCATTATTTCACTTACCGGGAAGAAATCAAGATTGATTGTAGCATTTGCCACTTCTGGGCTTCCACATTTCAAACGTCCACCGTACGTAAGGCCATTTGCAAGATCAGTCAAGGTTTGGTTCATGCGGTATTGCTCCTTCAGTACGATGGTTGCTTCTGGTCTATCGAGCCTATACAGTCAAAAGAGTATAGATTAGAAGTAGAACATTACCATATTATAGACGTAAGACCCCACTATTAACTATAAAATATAGCCTACATGAGAGATTGAATAAAATGGAGCACTGAAGAAAAGGGAAAATCATGGTAAAAGATTGACAAAGAATAACAACTGTTGGAGGACAGAAAGAAGAGAGGAGAACTTGTAGAAATATCTGTCGTAGATGAGAGCGTAGAAGATGATAATGGGCTGACCCTGGCTCGCAAGCAAAACAGTCTATAGCCCAAGAAACTAGTGAATCTGATTCATCATTCCTCGACCGACTCATGTTGGAACCGGGTGTTTGATATTAATATTCCAACTATAAAATAAAATAATACTCCTACTACATTTCTCACTCACATCGAGGCAGGATTGCATGTATTGTACCAACTGTTAAATTGAAGTGGTCTTACCTGGCAAAGAGGCTCTCGGAAAGTCCCTGTGCGCTTGCCTCTTTACTACGCACTAACGGGGCCAACTGATCCGGATCACCCACGAGAATGAACTTGTCTGCAATGAAGATAGAGCGCAGCACCGTGCACTGCAGGGCTTGCGTGCTCTCGTCTACTATACACGTGGAGAAACGACGTCGGACGAGCAGTGTGTGGCCCATACCTAGGCACGTACAGCCAACCACCGGCTAGATAAAGAGAGAGAATTCTTTTTTAGTTACTGATTCAATGTAGTATTTACCTTTTTGGTGGGTGCTCAGATTGATCAACGTAGGAATGTGAGGAAGTACTGAAGTCTTTCGCCAACCTACTTTGCACTTAGTAGTCGGCAGCTACCACATAAACAAACTTACTACCGTACCTCCCCGCAACAAAACCTCTAGTAGGGTCATTATGACTCATCATAAATCATCATAATGAATGACAGTATCAGTACTTAATATATTACGTGCCCAAGTATAGTTACTTGTTCATTACCTAGCGAGACATTAATTTTAATTTCACGGCTTTCACAACTTGTAGACCAAAGAGTCGGTTCATAATAATAAGCACAAAAATTAAATCAACTAAAAAACTAAAAAGTACAAACAGTAAAAAATAAAAAAACTACCAGAATCATCTTGTAACTTAGGCTTACCTTGCTCATGTACCGCTCGTCTAGTTCCTCGGGTGTTGCGCTCTGCCGGTACAGCGCAGCCTCCCCGTGCTCCCGTAGATCTGGGTGGATCCTGGACGTGGTCCCCAGTCTCAGTAGATCCACCCCTCGTTCCCTGATCTTCAGCAGCATGTTGTCGACGGCAGAGTGGGTGTGTGCCACGACCAGCACGGACTGACCCAACTTCACTAGGAGCGAGACCATCGTTGCGATGGTCGACGTCTTGCCTGGAACGTGCAATGGAAACGTAGTTGCGGATTGTGAAAATACTGTGTTTGTTTATTCGAGAAATATTTAATATTGTTTTAGCTGTAAATTTATTGAGACCACTAACAAATTATTATTTACTACAATATAGGGAATGCTCCTATTTTTTTTTGTAATATATATTCGTAACGTTACTTAAAAATAACGATTCCCAAAAAAAGTCTGTCGAAAAATGTTTTTTACTTGGTTTTATGAGGGTGTGAATATTCGTGTTTAAATTCCGCGCGTAAACAGGCCTAGCTGATTGTGACATCCATGTGACGTCACATAGAAGTATCATTTCGTCAGTCTGCCGGTAGGGGTTCCACCGCCTGTCAAATTCATTGGTTTCTAGTCAATTCCTAGCAAAGGCAGTGGGCCCAAGGTCTTGGTTACCATGGAAACCAGAGTCGATAAAGAAGGTTCCCCGGATTAGAGTCGGTAATAGATCAAACAAAGTACAATGTTGAATAAACAAATTTGCAGATAAGTAAGGTAGTATTCGTTGACAATGCATGTTATATTATGTATACATTTTTATATTATACATTATCATTATTAGGTGTAGTGTAGGCTCATGCCTCAGACAAACTATTTTTTTTTTCCTATGCCGAAAGCTTGATTTTTCAATCATTTTTCTTCCTGGCTATCCAGTAAATATTTGCTTCCTTCTCTGGCCCGCTCAGGTCATTTGGCAGGGCGTCAATGTCAGATTTTAGATCAGATCAGATCAGAACTATTAGAACATATTAAATTGCTTGACACGGATTTGACTACATTCAATTCCAGCCGGCGAGCGTGTGGTGCAGCGCGCGCGCGGAGATCTATTCAACTATTACTTTGTCGTGACGTCACGCAATGTACGGAGGGTTTTAGTCCCGCTTCGCCACTAGCCAATTTAAAACCTTCATAAATACGCCAAAAATCAATAGTTTTTAAAATAAATTTATATTTGTAACTATTTCTTATTATATTTTATGTTAATTACAATTAAGTCGCATACTAGAGTTGAGGAGCATTCCCTATTCAGAAATTAAAAAAGTCCGCCCCAACCGGGATTTGGACCACGGGTCTTCCGCATTCCAGGCAGGCGTTTTTTTTTAAATTTCTGAATTGTAGTAAATAATAACAATTACACCTACGGGAGTGTTTCACGACTAACCAAATCGAGAAACTAACAAATTGTTAGGTAAAGGAATTTGTAAATTCGAGGTACGTACCTACGATGCAGGCCTACGCCACCATACCATAACCATAATTTAATAATAACTTTACCTACCAGAAAATATGAAACTGAAATAGGTTTAGAAGACACAACTTTTGGAATGAAAATAAATATGTTACATATAAACATAACAACCTGCAAAATTCAACTATTGCTATAGGCCCCTACTTTAAAAAAGTTAATAAAAATTAAAATTAATAGAAAAAGAACATCTTCACCACTTAATGGGCGTATTTACTCAATTATAGGCCACCATCCAGTAAAGGCCGCACTCTTATTTTGACCGGTCAATTTCAAAGAGTAGTATATATAATACCATTGACAAATGGTTTCACATAATGGCTGTACCACACTTTTTTTCCACTTGATTCTTTTATGTAAATCAATTCAGAAATTAAAAAATCCATCTCGGCAAGGTATTTTAATTAAACATACCTGAGGCCTATACTTGCATAAATACAGTATATATATAGGCTCTAAGCGTGAGGCACCAGAAAATGACACTAGTCTCAATATTGATTAGTTAATGAATGAAGATTAATGATTAATAATGCACCAACCTGTTCCTGGCATTCCCTTGATTAACAAGTAGTCGTTAGTGTAAAGAGCTTTCAGAACAGCGAGCTTTTGGTCGCCATTTAGTTGGGTGAGCATATTTGATGCCTCTTTTGCAACTTTGCTCGACAATACATCTGTGAATGTTGGAGGCACCCTGGAATGGAATTGCATTATTTATTTATTTATGAACAGAAAAATATTATTTGAGTTAGCGGTACATAGTTCATACTTTTACGGTTTACTAGGTTTGCATGAGATTTTGGCAATTTTAATTTAACAATCTAACAATCAACATTTTAAAGATTTGTTTGGGGGTATTCTGTCTCGTTGCCCTACCTTACACATCATTAATAAAGTAACAAACAGACCCAATGCAACAAACATAAAACCAAACTATGCCCATTCTGCAGTGGCGGCTTTTTTATGGTGTGCAAGGTGTGACAATTGCACACCTGATCAATCAGGAATTTAAAAAAAAAATCCTTACAAACCCAAAATTAGGCAGTAAGCGGGAAATAGACGTGTATGGCTGGCGAGCCTAAAAAATGATCAAACCAACAATCACCCAACTAATAGAAAGTATAAAATCACTTGACTGCCAGTACAATGCTCTCATGGATGTTCTACGCGTGTTTCTTACTCTACCCGTAGCTTCGGCAGGGGTAGAAAGAACATTTTCAAATTTAAATCTGGTCAAGAGTAAATTAAGATCCACAATGTGCCAGGATCGTCAAGAAGCACTGATGTCAATGAATGTGGAACAACGTCTCTGCCGTACAGTTGATATTGACAAAGTTATCGATTACTTTTAAACAATGGTAGAGGGCAATCGGAGTCTTAGTCTGTAACTCAACTTAGGCCTACCGGTAAATACAATGTGAAGTAATAGTATGTATCTAGATATTAAATATATAAAATCGTACAAAACTACAAAAAATACTTTTATTTTGCTCTAGAAATGACCCGAATCCACATCCGGAGTAAAGTGAGAACTTACTTTGTGCATAATAAAATTAGGCTGTTTTAGCTGCATATTTCACCGTTATTTAGAATACAACTTCACCTTAGAACTTGTTTTAGGCCATTATAATTAACAGACCCTCAAAAAAAATTTTGCCTTCGGCAAATTTGCCTACGGCGGCTGGGGCTTCGCCCCAGACCCATCCCTACCTTTTTGAAATTGCACACCTGATATTGGAGTCAAAAGCCGCCACTGCCATTCTGGAGCAAATTAAGAAGGCTCTACTGACAGGAATGAGTGAAATACATGGTATAAAAGAATACTAAGTCGGTATGTAAACAACTACCTCCTGCGCTCTTATAGACGAAAACAAAAGAAAGTAACTATTCAGGGTTTATTACAAACGACAAAGGGTTTAAAATGGTTGATAAGCTTACAAACAGAACATCTTACTTGTCAATGACGACTTTTCTGAGCTTGTCCGCTTTCTCGGAGTCTTCCATTAACAGACTCAGAAACGTCATGTTTAGAGCCGAGTTGCGGTAACTAGAGAGAGAATCAACGTGGAAAGACGCTTTTTCAAAACTTGTCGTTACGCTTCGGTCTAAAACGATTGACACTGTGCTTGGTGTGATGTCAATTATCGTGCCTGAAAAATATAAATAGTAAATTTGCCTCAATTATTGACATTTTTCAACAGTGACATTAACTGATAAAGTGATAATGAATGAGGTTTCATTCACTATTGGCTAAAATGTTTTTCTTTAGCATAAGTAGCCGTAATGCAAGAAGTAAGTAGTAATTTTTTTTGCCAATTGGCCTTAATAACTATTAAAGGTATAAACAATAAAAAAGAACAATAAATAACTAATTTTTTTTGCCAAAGGCCTTAAAACTATAGTGTGATTCAGATAAGGTGGCGGCCGTCAAGGTCAAGCGAGAGCACGGACGCGCCAACGTTGACAATTTACATACAACTGGCATTAGGTAGGGCCTACCGTATTTGGTCATGTTATCGTGATATTTTATCACATAAATCAACATTTTATAAGCTGTGAATAAAGTAGTTCGTCCCACAGAGTCAGTATTTTAGCGAAATAATGATTTTAAGTAATCACGATTACGAAAGTGTTTTTTGCCTTGTTGGTTATGCTGTGTCCAAAGTTCCAGCTGTTTATAATGCCAACCTCGCCAGATGTGATGTCAATGTTTAGGAGCATCAAAATGTCTTGATTTTATTCGTACACTTCATAAATACTTTATTTTTAGGATATATTGGGCAAGGCTTGGCTTTAAAATAGTCGTGTTTTTCTCCGAAAGCAGTTTTAGAGACCGTTATTTTATTTACTTTTTGCCGATCCTGTGGCCATAGTGCGTGGACGACAGTGCTGCGATCCCTCGGCGACCGCCACCTTATCTGAATCACACTATATAAACAATGTAAAAGGAACAACTACTAATTTTTTTTGCCAGTGGGCCTTAATGACTATTAAGTCATAGTGTATAATATCTAAGAACACACAGATGGAGCCTAAGTGTGGGATGGATTTGATAGTAATCATTTAAATTTTCAAACACCTATGGCTTTTTAAAGGTTAAGATTAAAAAAAAAAATTAAACGTTTTTGAAAAACAATTATGTTCACTTTGTAATTTTCTCTCATTTACAACTAACTGTATATAAAATAAAGCATGCATATGCTTAGGCCTAAATGATTCTATGAAATTGCATTTTCTTATAACAGAAAGACAATTTTGTTTAGTTTGTACAAAACATTTAATATTATTTACAGATGGACAGACAAGTAGGCCTACCTGTGTGCACCGCTACTCTTGAGTCGGTGCTCAGAGCTACGTAGTCGCCGGTGTTCAAAGTAAAAGAGCGCAGGTCTTGTAAAGTTGGCGATACTTGTTGGAACGTGTATTCACAGCGGCCAGATGCGTTCTCTGTCTTGGTTGTAATAGACATATTATTCAAGCAGGTACCACGATCAGCTCTGTTTAACAAAAAGAAACATTGGTGTACTTTAATAACTGAGTTTTCTGAAGGCTACTCTTATGCAAATGCCAAACATCAATATTTTAAATTTTTCATTTCATTGCTTTCACAACATACTAGGGCTACATCTCCTGAGTAGTACCTACTCTTTTATGTTATTCACTGCCACTGGGGTGTAGTACATTGCTACAAAAGCAATTGACACTTGACCAACAGAATAGTGGCTAAATCAGCTGACCTTCATTGATAATATTCCTGAGGAGCACAGTGAGCAAGACAAGATGGGATAGAATCAGAAACACAGACATAAGAGAAATGCTGAGAATGAAGAGCTAAGAAAAGTTAAGTGACAGGATGGGAAGAACACGGTTGAGATGGTTTGGACATAGGAAACAAATGGTGGGAATGTATGAAAGAACTTAAGAAGGATTGAATAAGGAAGAAGACATGGAAGACCAAGGAAGAGATAGCAGGAGATGTATAGGCAAGAGGAGAGAGCTGGAAAGATGTGGAAGGGGTACGATTGTGGACGGATGGAAAGAAGCGGAAAAATTTGGTTGCTAAACCCAAGCAGACCCTGCCAGAAGCAGGAAACGGCAATGGATAACAATGATGATGATACATTGTATTGATGATTTAGTTAAACCTAATTTAAAAATGTACATCTAATGAGCATAGTGTATCTAAAGAGGTGAGCTAGTTTACCGTTGCTGCGGTGAGAGTGTCCACAAGTCAGACGTGCTGTTGCCCGAGCCGGCCCCGGCGTTGTCTTCCAACAGTAGCAGTCGGCTGAACAGCATGAAGTACTCGATGTGTTGGGGATCGAGGTGCGAGGTGACCGGGCCAATCAGCTGTTTCAACGGGTTGTTGTCAGCAACGCGGTCCAGACCGTCACGCCTGTCAACACGAAAGTAACGAAAAATATTAGAAAAAATTAAATTTGGTTCCTCCCCCTAAATGAGCTTTTTTTTAAAATTTAGCTAGTGTAGTGAGCTAAATTTTCATTTTGAATGGGAAAATACATGGTATTATTTTGATTTGAATTTTGGCCATTTAAATAAATTTGTCTCAGGTTAAACTTGCAATGTTTCATTATGAGTACCTATATGGGAATTGCAATACACATCAATTTTGAATGTGGCTTGATCCATCCAACTTATAGTAAGCCTATCTATTTTTTCATTAACAGGCTTTCAATTTTCAATAAAGCATAACTGGTGAAAGATGTAGATTTTGATATTTTTATATCAGAAAAAAAGCTGACTACAAACAAAGAACCTACCATGATAGAAAAACAAATAGTAATTGGACATTTACAATAAACATAATGTTTCAAGAACTATTCAGCTCTCTTTATTAAACAATGATATTTTTTCTTACCCTGCCATGAGTTGGACCCCCTCCCCCACTGAGTGGAATGACTGACCTAAGAAGTTGAGGTACCAATAGATAGGACTACATACTATAAGGTTAAACCACTCACAGCAAGTACGCCGAGCAAATCGTTACGTATGGACACTTTTCACAGGCTGAGTGATGGTTGATGGGCTCGGGTAGCAGCATTGTTCCGAGGTCCGAGCGTTTGTTCGGAGTCAAGTAGGTCGAGAGCTCGTTGCGCAGGTTCATCAGTCCCGCTCTCTCGGCGTGACCCTCCTCCACCGTTCCCATCTCACCAGACCTGGAAGAAGAAAGCACAGGACTTAAGAAGGAATAATAGGACACATTTGGCAGTTGTAAATATTAACAACTATTAATCATTTAAACTTTTAATTTATCTTCTACTTTGTTATCTTTGTATATTTCTCTCAACCATTACAGTCTTCCTATTTAACACTCATCATAGTAAACTAAAGTTATTCTTTATATTCATTAACGTCATTTGTTCGTCTTTAACAATGCCTTCATGTACGGTTCAATATGGTTAATATTTATTTATTGAGAAGGCAATCCCCGACGTACGGCAATATGTCAGCCAACAATGTTTATGACATCACGTGCATACAAAGAATATCAAGTCAAGCATGTATCTTTCTTGAGAGTTGAGAATAAACATATTTCTGAATCTGGATCTCAGACAAAGATTAGTCATGTGGGGAAGATGGTTCATCGCCGTGTTAAAATTTCTGCGGAAAATAATCAGAAGTTGAAGTCAAGTACAACTTCTCAACGCAAGAATGCGCTAGTGCGAACCGCCAGTCACATACCTAGCGGATATCCCGTGCACTACGCTTTCCAGCTCCTTCCCCTACTTTGCTGCCTGCAACAGCCTACGGCAGACCGTAGCCCATCTCACTCGCACTGGTGTCCCTCGCCGTAAGAACCTTTCTTTCTCTTTTATGGCCCGTCGGCAACCCACGGCAACACTGTGAACGGTTGTCTTGCTACCCGCCGATAGTTTTGAACAGACGACCAATACAAACCCAAGTGCCTGTCCTGTTTGGCCAATAGCATCATTTGGAAATAGCTCCTAGTCGAGATGTGATACGATATGAACTATGAAGTGTAGAGAACACATGTGTTCACTGGGATGGTTTTGATAGCCTATGCGCCTGAGCGTTTATTGTAGATTATGTGCAGTTCCTCTGCCTACCCTCTGTCCTCTGCCATACAATCAAAGATTAGGTAATCATGTTGATACAATCTATGTAAAATCTGTAATACAGAGCAGGGTCATTTTTAACATTGTTGTGTTCATGTTAATACTATAATTAAAAAACGCAATAAAAAATATGATGTGCAAGTACAACACCGCCGATACCGCACAACAATTCCCGAATATTTTAAACTCAGACATTAAAAATATAGCCCCGACTGTGAATCAAACCCAGTATACCCAGGTCTCCGCCGGACACAGCATCTAGAATTTAAATTATCAGTCTGGGTGGTCTACTCTAGAGAGGTCAAGTCAAGTCATGTAAGGTCAAGTGGCCGGAGACCTGAGTTCGATTCTAAAGATGTGTCACAACGTCAGATAGAAATGTCATTATTAAACAACAAACATAGAAACGCACCAATTATTATTGATTGATCATTCAAATAACTGTAATAGGTAGGTACGTTTGCGGTAGTCGGCGCCCACTTTTTTTTAAAGTCGGGGGGTGTCCAAATAAGTTACCTGAAATATTAATCAAGTTGTTTGCATGACGTTTCCGCGCACTATTTAGGAGTAAAATACAATGCACGTTTGCTCTTGACAACTAGTCCGTACATTATATTAATATTCAAAAAATTCATTCACATTTTTGGGTAGATCTGTGCAATGTCGGTGCAAGTGATAACATATTACATTACTTACTTACTTACATTATTACTTCATCATCAGCTATTTCATACTACACACAAACAATACATTTATTTCATACATTATACATTATTTCATTGATTTCTACTTATTATTTATAATTTTACGATTGCGATGGTAATCAAATATATATTTTATACACACGGATTTAAATTGATGTGTATAACATAGGGATGTCAATGTCAGAAAGCTTGTATTTTACACTAAGGCGATGTTACAACAAAAATGTTAAAACGGTTTTTCCGATCTCGATCTATTTCACGTTAGGCTACAGGCAAAGATTACTACCATCTTTGGCAAAGACAATACACGGCGTATTAACCCCCCCCCCCCCCCCCCCCCCCCCCCCCCCCCCACTGGCCGCGCGTGGCGGTCCTTGTGATTATAGTGGTCGCATAAACAATGCCTTGTGCTACTCTCTCGTCTTCAGGATTGTCTTTGGTTCATTCATTCATCATTCATTGTCGGGTTTACCGAGGGCTTTACACCTTCTTTCAAGTGTAGTGTCCGATATTTATTATTACTGACATGAGTGATATTCACAAGAAGGCTTAATGTGCTAGGGTATAGACTCACGCACACACACAATCTCACATTGAGATTGTTGAACGTTCTGTTCAGCGCGGGTTGGAAGATAGATAGTGGCGAACATGGCTTGACCTTCAGCGAACTATTTATGACTATCGGTTACACTCGAGACAAAAACAGATGCGCCGAATTTCGTAATGGAGCGCAGAGACATGAAATAATGTGCTATACGACAGTGGCGGATACAGGGGGGGGCGGTGGGGCGATCGCCCCCCCCCCATGATTCTTTAAAAATAAAAAAAAAATTTTAAACGCACCAAATGCACTCTAAAAACCTGATTTTCAAAATTTTCGCCTGCGGCGCTATTTATTTAAAACTCCCAATAAAAATCAACTTTCCTTTATGTTGTCAGAAATAATCAGTTTGGCTCTGAAATGTGTCTGCATCAGTGTACTTCGATTTATTAAGTTGTCCTCCTAAGTGAATCGTTTTTTAACTAAATAGGATAGACGTTTAATAAATAAATAAAATGATGAATTGAAAATAAGATCAAACGTTTATATAATAATGTTGCAATCTAGGCCAATGTTGTAAATTGTAAGCTCGACATGACGACAAAACAAATTGGTGCACACAAACTACATTGTTTCCGTATTGCATTCCGCCCACCACTTTTTTCTAAAACGCACCAAATGCACTCTAAAAACCTGATTTTCAAAATTTTCGCCTGCGGCGCAATAAATTGGGGGCTCCGCCCCCCATACCCCCCGTGCGTCCGCGCTTAGTCCCTTTCCCTCGACTGTACATGCACACGCAAATCGCCCCCCCCCATGATTATGTCCTAGATCTGCCACTGCTATACGAGTGGTCGTAATGACGTTTGACTGTAGGCCTACGAGTTTGCGATGACTCAATGCTGCCTGCCGTGGTGAAGAAGGGAGGGGTGTTGAAATTGGAGACTACTCGCGCGTAATTACTGGTTTATGAGAAAACAGTTCTGTTTGCCGCACACACACGATAAACATCGTTTACTGATTACGGAGAATAGGTAAACGTGCACACGTATCATCCCGAGTATAACATTGTTTATGACATCATGCTTACGTATTGATTGGGATAGGCTTGCACAAAAAGTACATGAAATAATATATTCATAAAGAGTTATTTTTGTTATTTATTAATTTTGCATCCTGATTCCTGACACCGAGATAGGAGTGAGAGTAGAGAGTAGACATGATAACCATTCGTTCCATAAAGTACAAATGCACGCAAATACATATGAATGCTAAAATATGATATTACCGGTACTGTTCTAAAACGAATAATAATTACATTTGTGAATAGTCTTCTACGCATAATAATAATAATAATAATAATAATAATAATAATAATAATAATAATCTTCTTCGAATAATCTTCCCACTTGCCACTTTGCAATAATAAACCACCACCCCAAAGATGACAGAACGCATAACGATGCGATACAAGCGAACCAAATCCCAACTTGCATCTGCCAATAACTCTAGCAAATCATTCAAAGGGATGTTTGGATTAGACGTGAGTCTGAGTCACGTGTCCACTGAGTGAGTGACCGGCATACGGGTGTCTATATTATAGTCGGATAGATAGACGGTTCAGGCACGGGATACGTCAGCCAACGTAACATTCCTGCTATTGGGTTGTTTCTTCCTTGAAATGAATTGTTGTGAGGATCATCCGACGTTGCTTTCCCAAAAAATAGAGTAGAAATCTTGATTTTTCAACTCTAAAAT
The DNA here is from genome assembly GCA_024449915.1 of Sweltsa coloradensis. Lineage (NCBI taxonomy): Eukaryota > Metazoa > Arthropoda > Insecta > Plecoptera > Chloroperlidae > Sweltsa > Sweltsa coloradensis. The sequence continues at coordinate 49,238 of JAMZAV010004595.1, forward strand.
CTGCCCCATCCCATGGCACGAAATTTAGAGGGGCAATGCCCCCCTTGCCCCCCCTCCTATTCCGACGCCACTGGCTCGTGTCGTACGGACTAAAAATACTCCTCTAAAAACACTAGGCTTAACCCCCCCCCCCCCTGCGCACGCCTATGGACCGTCACTTTTCTGTCTGTCCCAAACAGATTGACAGAAGAATAAGGAGAGATAAATAAATAATCTAGTGGCATTTAGCGTAGCATTGAATCAGTATTATCAGCTTATTCACTGATAGCAAAGAAAGGATTTCCTTCACACTGCCGACTCTGGTAGGCTCTGATACGGAACGTCCGATACCGGTACGTAGATTGTGTGAGTGGGATCGCTTCAGGTATCCAGTAAGAAGATAACAATACATTCTCTGTGCAGCAGGAAAATAATCAGTCTCATATCTCCTCAAAGTAATTATTTATTGAAGTGGGTTGAACAGCTAGAACTCTAAAAAATATGTTACTAGGCCCTATCTATATTGCCAATATAATTAGTAATTACGATACGTGTTTATTATAGGGACCCCGCGAAAAGGAAAGTAGGTTAGTGGGTTGGGGGGGGGGGGAGCATGAAGTGCGTTGCCGTGGTCAGCTAGCCCCCCTACCCCCGCGGCGCTTCGCCATTCATACTGAAAATTATAAATTTTATAAATCATAAATACGGAATTTGTGTGGAAATCGTTTGAATTCATACCGTACTGAAAATTATGAATTATAAGTAGTCCACGTTTTTCTCTGGCACTTGCAAAAAATACCCTTATTACTAATAATTTTCAATATGAATTCAAACGATTTTCACACCAATTCCGAGGGGTGCTTTTGCTCCTCCAGGCCACTCACAAAGTCGGCGCCAACGTCTCCCATTTGTTTGTAGTGACTTGAAAGGGTTGTTGTACCGGTTGTACGGCCCGGTAGAATAAGCGAGTACAACTTCCATAATATACAACAAGAACGCCACAAACAATAATCATTAAACTTATCGATATAAATTAGCTCGACAAACAAGTGCTATTGATACATATACAACCAATACAACTTACAGTTATTTTTGTTAATGCGATCAAAAACATGAGATGCTAATTAGCTACTTTACATATTATTATAGCCGTACGGTCGTACGCATCCTATACTCTGAATTAGTTCTATAACCCCTTGTGCAATGACCAGTTTTGCACATAATATGTCTCGTCGTTCGAATGGACTAAATTAAGAATGACGAATTATTTCTTAAATTGTTTATTTATTTGTTATTGAAATTAATGCTGTCTGTTATTTTTTGCGTGTAGGTCTATATTATGTTATTGTATATTCCGTTCCGAATTCCGAGCAGTGGCGGATATGGCCGGTTGGAGGTGGAGCGTTCCCCCCCCCCCGAATAAGATTCTGACTCTAGCACCTTTTATGCTTTTTTAATAATATAGTATTAGGCCTATTTTTGAAAGTTTCAAATCCACAACTTTTGCCTCTTTCGGCGACAATTAGCGCTAACGGCTGAAAATTTCAAACAGACCCTGTACTGGTTTTGCAAAACCGCCCCAGATAGATCCGCGAAGAGCAAGCAAATCTCTGAACCAAGCATATTCGTAGGGAGAAAAATAAGCCAGCCTGCCAACCCTAAGTGTGGTGGTCGGTCACGATCGGCCTTCTAAGGAATGTTGCAGCTGACTTGGCAACAACGCTCTACCCTCGACGCACTAGCTCATCTGAGAGTGGTGGGGGTGCCCGACACTTCGTGCAGACTCGGCAACGGTACCGAGGTTGTCCGAAACTCATTTCAGAAGTTTGAGAAGAGAGCGCTCTCGCGCTGAGACGTTGTACTAGTGTTCGGACTTAGAAAAAATGCTCTCAAAACGCGCAGACGAATTCCCATAAGGATGAACCATCTTCCCCACATGACTAATCTTTGTCTCAGATACCCGATATAATCATTGTCAGCTTACTTACAAAACGTTACCCCCCAAAAATAGATGCATAGCCATAGCGCGACTCACATGTAGTCCTCGCGTATGATTTACCTGAGGTACAACAGCAACCCGGTGTCGACTGGAGTGCCAGTCTCGGCCATCATCAGCTTGTAGAGAATGACCTGCCCCTTGTGCTGCGCGTCCCAACTAGCTCGGCCGGTCTTCAGTTCGATCGGAGTGACACCTCGCTTGCGGTCGTGTAACCGCACCTCCGCCGTTATGTCGATCTTACCCTTGAGGCCTAGTTGCGGTGCCCAAACATTCTCCTCTATGTCACGCACGCTGGTTATCTTGCCTGGAGTTAACATATTATTAGTTAACATACATATTAAATCGCATGTCTGATATTAGCAATAATCATGCTCAAAAACACTAATTTGTGGTTTGGATTATCAATATTGCAGGGGATAAATAGAGTGCCGGTAGTAATATTAAGTAGGCATACAATAATCAGACCACCATAGCTCCTAAGCACGTTTAATCTCATGTATGCTGTATGCATGCAATGAAATGAAATGATACAATATAGTAAACTGAGAAGAAATGTAAAAACATTTTTCTATACACTTATTTACTAAAATATTTCAGCGTAACAGGGTTTAATATCACATTGCTACCTTTGTTTTATTTTTATATTTGTTCCGCAACACATTCATTAGTTAAAATATGTGTCACGACTCACGAGGATGGCAGAAAAGAGCATAGTTTCAAACACACTTGGTGACTGGCAAACTCAATAAGCAACATAACAATAAATATATTTTTAAAATGTTCAAGAAATATCAACAACATTATAACTTTTATTAGCAAAACTATCAAACTCTGAAAATAAGTTTAAGAAATGTACACTGTTCAAGAAATATCAACATTATATAAATAACTAGGAAAACGCTTAAGTCCCGCCGCGTTGTTGGATGAGCGTATATGGTGCATTGAGCTGCCATGTGTTACGCGGATTTTCTGTTGTTCTGTGAAAAAATCATTACTTAGTCGAAGAATTTTTTATTAAATTTAATTTAATAAAAAATTAACTTTATTTTTTTAATTAAATTAAATTAAATAAAAAGTTACTTAATTTTTTTAATTAATCATAATTTTTAAAAAAGAAAAAAATCGTAAAATTGCAATTTTTATAAGAAATAATTATTCGATTGCGCTCAAATTTAACACGAATATATAAATTCATGAAATTAAGGTTCTGTGAAAAAATCATTACAAAAGAATAAAGCATGTAGGTGTTATAAATCAAAGAATTGTTTTAAAAAAGAAAAAAAAACGTAAAATTTCGATTTTCATGAGAAATAATTTTTCGATTACGCTCAAATTTCACACAAATATCTTAATTCATAAAATTAAGGTTCTGTGAAAAAATCATTACAATCGGATAAAGTATGTAGGTGTTATAAGTCGAAGAATTTTTTTTAAATAAAAAAAAATCGTAAAATTGCATTTTTTATGAGAAAAAATTTCCGTGCGCTCAAACGTGGCAGTTCTAAGTTCAAGATTCGAAGGCCTCCATAAAATTTCATCGCAATTGGTACGG
>JAMZAV010004596.1:0-49973 GCA_024449915.1 Sweltsa coloradensis
TAGCTACCTTTGCATTAAGTTTCAAATTTGTATGTACTCTTTGCTTAGAACATTGGTCTACTTTGTTTATCTGCTTTTATGTCCAGTTTTTCTAGTACGCTGTACGCCTACTGCGTTGAGACAATTGTATGATCTTGTGACATGAACTTATTGTTTATATAATATTTTTTTATTATTGTTGGCGTTTCATGATTTTCGTTTCTTGGTTGTGAACAGTTTTATAATCTGAAAATGTACCTACGATTTGCAAGTTAGGAAGTGTTCAACGCCTATTGACTAGTATTCTTGTTACTGTATCTTCAGTATACACCACGCATGTGTTCGAGTATTTGGTTGAGAAAGTATATGATTTAGGGACAAGACGTAATGTTTATATTGCTGTAGTTTCATTTCCTTTTTCTTTTTTAGTTTGTTTTGTTTTGAAGGGTTGATAATCTAAATATGAAACCTACGGTTTGTTAGTTTTAAAATATTGAACACTTGTATTTTCTTATTATGTATGTATGTTTACTATGCAACATGCTATGCAAGTAACATTTCAAAATTCAATCAATGTAATTGGATGAGCGTAGCGAGCGTAGCGAGCGAAGCGAAGATTCCATTTCACTACACTGGAGAAAAAATCCGGAATGTTTTTTTTTTTTTTCTTTTTTTTTTTTTTTTTCTGTATTTTTGTGTGTCTGTTAACACGATTCCGGCTAAACCGATACTCCAATTGCGATGAAATTTTATGGAGGCCTTCGAAATCTCTGAACGAAGAACTGCCACGTTTTTGAGCGCAATCGAAAAATTATTTCTCATAAAAATCGCAATTTTACGTTTTTTTTCAATTTTTAAAAAATTTCTTCAGCTTATAACACCTACATGCTTTGTCCGATTTTAATGATTTTTTGACAGAATCTTAATTTCATGAATTTAGGTATTCGTGTGAAATTTGAGCGCAATCAAAAAACTATTTCTCATGAAAATCGAAATTTTACGTTTTTTTTCTTTTTTTAAACAATTCTTTGACTTATAACACCTACATGCTTTATCCTATTGGAATAATTTTTTCACAGAATCTTAATTTTATAAATTCATATATTTGTGTAAAATTTGTGCACAATCGAATAATTATTTCTTATGAAAATTTCAATATTACGATTTTTTTCTTTTTTTAAATTACAATTAATTAAAAAAAAAAGGTTAATTTTTCATTTAATTTAATTTAATTTTTAAAAAAATCTTCAACTTAGTAATGAGTTTTTCACAGAACAACAGAAAATCCGCATAACACATGGCAGCTCAATGCACCAATTACGCTCATCCAACAACGCGGCGGGACTTAAGCGTTTTCCTAGTGATATATATAAGCAGAATATCTCCGTCTTATAGATGATGCTATTCTATAGGCCAACATGTTTGTCACATGATCAACATTGATGGTAGCCCTGTGCAGCAGACACTGTCTTTCAATTTGTCTATAATATGGTGCGCATAATATCTTACATGTAGCTATTGTACCGTATTCTTTAGTGTGTATAACCCTGAGCGCAGGGTTACGTTATTGATAGTAGTAGGGGTCTGCGGGTAGTACTTTTTAAGTTCGGGTCGGGTTCGGGTAATCATAATAACTTCGGGTTTCGGGTCGGGTTCGGGTAAAGAAAATAACTGCAATTTCAATAGGGCAATGCCAATCTTAAAAAAAAATAAAAAAATAAATAAATAAATAAATAAATTTAAAAAAAATTAACGATTAAATATTTAAATTCATTTTAGGCACCCTGAAACAAAGCCAATAAAAAGTCTTCGTTTCGTTATAAAAATCTTTAATCTCAGTATAAAACTCAAATAAAGGATCCATTTCGCATAAAAAATTCAATTATTTCAAACTTTTTTTCAAATTTCGCGTATTTTCAAACTTCCCGCCGTTTTTCCGGCGTTAAGTTTCAAATGTTGGTACTTTGTAGATCAAGAAACAAGTTTGTATTTGTTATGTTGCCGACCCTGTGAGGTGTGACGTCACCAGCAGCAGCTCAACAGCTGTTGTACTTGTGTGGCCTATTATTGTAGTGGCCTATTTTCTCGCGAGAATATACTACATACTTGGAAAATGGGGAAAAAAACTGCCGATTTCGACCAAATTTCGTGAAAAACAATAGAACTGGCTGTATTTCGCCTTAAAAGTAAAACCAGTCTTATTTTGCTCCATTTCGCGATCGTTTTTTGACGATTTAAGGGTCCAAAGAGGTTAGCAATTTAGGCCTAGGCCTACCCGAAAAAAACCCGATTTACATTTATAAAAGCCCGAATTTCGGGTATGCTTCAATACCCGAAATAACCCGAAATTTCGGGTACCCGCAGACCCCTAGATAGTAGTACTTACTGAATTGAGATTGCTATCTGATAAAAATGATCAAACAGCTATACTATACAATAAAAAATAATAAAACCATAATTATATTCAGTTGAAAATTGAAATATAATATTTTATTATCCGATCCTGGATTACTCTATTATTATTATTCCTAAAGTCAACACGTTACTGTAAGATGATTGAGTATTGCGGTTACGTATTTTATAGGGTTGCCGTTCGATGTGAAAATCGTGATCGATAATCGGAGGCATCGAATCGATTATCATATCGAAATATATCGATATCATAGACCCAAATCGATTATCATATCAAATTCCAAATTGAGCCTAGGAAGCAGAAACACGGAAGAAACATCGCGAATTCAATATAATTGGGCAGACTGACGCTAGAGAAGTTCACGCCACAACACGTCGAGCCGTACTGAATACATCGCAATCGGGCCGGGCGATGTTTTCGTATCGCCTTGTATCGCGCTGCGAGCGCATGCGCACTGGCGGCGGTGGGCGTGGCATTATACTTGAGTAGCGATTGGCTACTCCGACAACCAATCGGCGCGTTGATACGACAGCGCGGCATTTTTAAGCATGGTAAACCGCGAAAACATCGATGTCACTATTTAAATCGATAATCATATCATATCATATCAAAATACTTGAATCGATTATCATATCATATTACTGATATCGATAATCGATCGATATTTCGATTATCGACGGCAACCCTAGTATTTTATAAAGGGAAATCATGATTCTTTCAAGTTTCATTACGCATCACCAACTCTGAGTGCAATCTTATGAATGACGCACGTCAGCAGCTGCAGATATTGCAGAGATAGGGACGCGTGGTAAGCTCGCCCGGAGTCGCGGCAGTCGAGGCCGCGACAAGCGACTCCCTTCCTCAAACACGCCTGCCTCGCGACTGAGCGGTGACCCTCTCGACTGACAACATTCATGCCCGGAGGGGTGACGGAGGGGAGGGTGATGAGTCAAAACACGCGAGTGGAAGGGAATCGGTGCTGAGGTCGAAAATAGGCCTCCATGGATCCCCCTTAATCGAATCACAAACTTGGGAAAAAAATGTTGTATGTGTGTGTGTTGTTGATGACGGTTATACGGTTTAATTGCAAGACTGGTTTGCGTACTGGGGGGCCCCGCCCCCCAACCCCCGGCCGGGGCTGCCGCCCCTGGACCTCGCTCCTACACGACTATTCCGCGACGATTCGTTTTCCGCCAAAAGTAGTTGTTGAGCACGTACTGTAATGGGCAACTATAAAACTAGGCGTTTTGAGCTAAAATAATTAGTGTGCCGTTTTGCATTCATACATGTATAAGTAAAGGGAATGAAATGTGTGCCCGATAAAGTAAATACGAGAAACCAAAAGACCACAATAGAATGGGTAGACAATCAAAGTTTAGGACTAGATGTACACAATAAAGGTTGACTTGCAACAAGTCCAGTTGATGATTTGAACAAATAGACTCGAATACCTGCAGGTTGTGTAGGCAGACTTGTTGTTGTTGTTGTTGTTGTTGCAGTGCGAGAGTCGCTTGTAACCGACGAGGCCTGGGAAACGAGGCGGAACAAGACGATCTGGAAGAGCGTACCTGCAGACAACAAGAGATGTGTTGTAATGCCGAGAGAGAAAATGTACTTGCAATATCGCAAAATTTGACCACAGTTGTCTTGTATATTACGAGGAAAATTTATGTAATAAAAGTTAAAATAAATAACCTGTGCATATTTTAATCGACTGTAGATCATTGCAATGTATTGTTGAACAAGATTTAATGAAAAAAGTGTTTTTAGTAATTGAATCACAGCCAATTAGTAAATCAAAGCGCGCAGAAAAAGTATCTAGCGTGCTACAATTTTAAAGGTTAAATTAAAGTTGAATGTTGGTCGAAATATGGTGTTATTGACCTACACAAACAAGACTAGAGTGGGAGGTTAATAAATTGTAAAATGTGTATAGAAATTAAATATGACTAACTAAGACTAAGACCTTCTCTGCCCACCTCACTAATAAGACCTATGACATACGCAACAACAACAACTGTGGCACTAGCAACATCGTCTACCAACTTCGATGCACCCGATGTCCCGCCGAGTATGTTGGACTTACCACCACTAATACTCTCCGAACCCGAATGAATGGGCACAGACAGGATGTAAGAGAGGAGAACCTCGAGAAACCTGTGGCATTGCATGCCAATGGGCATGGCCTTCCCTTCGTGACCTGCTTCACAGTTTGTGTCATCAGGTCACTCCCTCCCACTGTACACGATGGAGACTGAGAAGATGGGAACTGGCCTACCAATGGATTTGACAATAGCGCCACAAACCTAACTTAAACCTTACGTAGTCCCCACTCTCCCCCCCTCTACACCTCCCTATCACCCATGAAACACACCCCACTCATCTTTCACTACACCCCACCCCACCCTAGCCAACGGCTACCTAGCTTTAGTTTTTCACTCAGTAACTCTTCTCTACTCACTGAGGAAGGTCACGTAGACCGAAACGTTTGAAATGTAGTGTTATTTGTTTATTTGTGTTTATGTCTTCTATCACGGCGCGCCTACTCCACTTCAGGTAAGCTGTTGGTCTCCTATCCTATATCTACATGTTTCTCACATGAAAATTATTAAACATGACCCGGACACACAATACCTGCGTACACGCAGAGCTAGTAGGCATATAGTCGCAGATGGTCACACACGTGACGAGGAAGAAGAGACGAGAAGAATCTTGCACACTAGGCCCCCAGACGACACCTGTGGACATACCAATGCAATGTAGTATATAGTCCTTGAAGTCGTATTTGTATTGGGATACAAATCATGAAACTGAATGAATGAATCTTGTGACGCTTCAAATTCAGATGTACATAAGGGAGGGGTTAATTAAGTACCGAAATGCAGTAGAATGAAGAAAAAAGGGTGCCTAGTAGACATGAGACTAGATATCAGAAATGGATATAGGTATCACCTAAATGTATTGACTATTAAATATGAATAAACACCAATTCAGGGTTAAATTAATTAATGTGCCATTTCCCCATCAAATATATATACGTAAAGGGAATGAAATGAGTATCTAATCAATGTAGAATGAAACACTGGTACCGCGGTAGGCCATACTAGACTGGCTAGGCCTAGGACAACAAGGTCTAGACACACGCACACACAAGTATAGGTCCAAGTAATGTCTGGCCAAGATTAAGCATTTAAAGGTTAAATTATTAATGTATTAATAGGAAAACGCTAATATCCTGCCGCGTTGACGGATGAGCTTCTTTGTAAGTTTTTAGTTTGCGTGGGATCTATTTACTTATCAAGTGCCTTTTGAACGCATTGTTGGTGATTGTTGTCAAGTTTCTATTCTTACTTGTAAATTGTTATTATAAACCTAAAAAACTCATATTAAAACCTTTATTCTATGGATTCTGGCTAATTTTTTCAACTTTTTCTTTCAAAAAGCAATACATCACCATTACCTTAATGTCCATGTGAAATATGAACGTTGTAGCCCCACCCGTTTGGTCAGAATCGGCCCAAATGTCACGAAAATATCGCACTAAAAATCGAAAAAAAATCGTAAAAGTACGATATTCATGAGAAATATTTCTTTGATTGTACCCAAAAACAATACACCTCTAAGTTCAGAGATTTCGAAGGTCCCCTCTAATTTTCATCAAGATCGGATAAGCCGTTTGCCTGGTACAGAGTTAACAAACAGACAGAAAAACAAAAAAAAAAACAAAACAAACAAACAAAAAAAAAACACCCAAACTAAATTTTTTGGGGGTCAGTGAAATAATTGAAGTCTTCGCTTTGCTCATCCAATTAGGACTTGAAGCTCTTTCTATTATTTTCCAGTGACTTGGACTTGAAGCTGTTAATGTCATACTCCTGGTGGTGTTGTCTTTGGGGCTATAGATAGCCCTACCAAACAGAAAATGTCGATTCATAGCAATTTGGTAAAAATTAAACAATATAGTGTTAGAAATATGACAACACAGCAAGGCAGTGTGTGTATATTATGAGAGTTGTTGACTAGATGGATGGTTAGCAACGAGAGAAATGCAGTAGCAACGTGTAAGTAAAATACAGTCTGGTTAAATATAAACGATAATCTTATTTAACTACGTTATCCGTGTTATTATTTACTAATTTATCCTGACACGCTTTATGGCCGACTAGGCCCACGTTATAAAAGTAGAGTAGCTAACATTTCAGAAGTGGGATTGTTTCTCAAAAGTGCAGTGCTGAAGACTTGTGTGTTTTGTGTTTAAAACGTGTTACCGGTACGCGATTTTGTGGTAGGCTATACGATCTGTCAGACAGCAGTTGACTAAATATAAAAGCCACAAGACAAGATGATACGATTTAATTATCTTGATGAAGATGAAGCTCAGCCTAACGTAGGAGGCGATGTCCAAGGGCAAATTGGAGCTCAACCTAACGTAGGAGGCGATGTCCAAGGGCAAATTGGGGCTCAACCTAATGTAGGCCCAGGAGGCGACTTTCAAGGGCAAGCTGGAGCTCAGCCAGCAGGAGAACTGACAACACGTGAGCTGATTCAAATGATGCTTGAACGAGATAGACAACGTGACGAAATGATGAATATGCTAATTAGAAATGTGGGTATTGGTGGTCAACAATCTCAAATACCACCTCGTCAACAAGATGTGACAAGACAAACGTATCAGGTAATGCCTGACCTCAATAAAACGATTCCATACTTCACTGGAGAACCTACTGGAATGAACGCAACAGAGTGGTTGAAGATTATCAACACTACTGCCGACCTACACCGTTGGCATGAAACTTTCCGACTGGAGTCAGCACGAACTCATCTGACGGGAGCGGCCAGCCATTGGTATCAAGCTCGAAGCGACGTGCTGACCGACTGGGACACTTTCACGGTGAGTTTCACCAGAACGTTTATCGGAGAAGACAGTGTAGTTGATCGCTGGAAACGAATGGAGTTGTGTATTCAACAAAGAGGAGACAGCACTCACAGTTATTTCCATAATAAAGTGAAGTTGTGTAAAGCCCTTAACCTTAATTTCCATGACACGAAGAAACAAATAGCGGTAGGCCTTTGGTCCCAGACATTAGCTAACCACCTGTTATCTCAAAAGCATGAAAACGAAGACGAATTACTCAGTGGCTTGCGAGAGTTCGAAGAGGTGGAAAGGCAACGTATTACTAACATGATGGGAAGGGACAAACCCTCCAAGCCAAATAACTACAACGTTAAAGTTACAGAACAGAAGTCCAACCATCATGAACCAATTGTAAATACACCAAATACGGTACACTTTATCCAAGTGGGGACACGCGGCTCCGAGACGGGTCCTATGTTGTGGAAGACTTCAGGAGTCGAGGGTGTTCGCGAAGTGATTGACGGAAAGTTGATGGTTCCAATCATGAACACTAGTCGAGTGAGTGCACAAATAGGAAAGGACCAATGCTTGGGTAGAGGAGAGATGGTACAAGTTCTCAATCTTGAAGTTGATGAGTACGCCACACGAGAAACGCCACACGTCTCTAAACGTCCAATTGAGCGTGATGAACTACTGGTGGACCCTCAACTTGGAGACCAGGAAAGGGATCAGCTATTGCAACTGGTCAATGAACATCGAGACTGTTTTGCCCTCACGATGGACGAGCTAGGGTGTACGCCACTTGTCACGATGGACATCGTTGAACACTCCGGTAGTGTACCGTTCAACAGCCGACCATACAAGACGACGTCAGAGGAACGCGCTCAAATCTATAAGATTGTTCAAGAATGGAAGAGGCACGGGATAGTTCGAGAAACGAGATCACCTTATGCTAGCCCAGTGCTATTAGTTAACAACGAGGCAGTTAACAACGAGACAGTTAACAACGAGACAGTTAACAACGAGACAGTTAACAACGAGGCAGTTAACAACGAGACAGTTAACAACGAGGCAGTTAACAACGAGACAGTTAACAACGAGGCAGTTAACAACGAGGCAGTTAACAACGAGAACGTTGATAAGGATACCGTCCTCAATACTGACTCTCCACCAACTACCCTGAAAACTAAGACTAAGACAAATATGATTTCATTAAATCTCAAGAGAACGAAAAAACTGTCAAAATCGGCGTTCGAACTTCTTCACGGCTACCAACCTAGATTCCACGACGGGTTGCTACGATCACTCACCGATCTAGATAGTAACGAATGGGAGTCACCAGTACAGTTGCAAGAAGAAGCAAGACAAACTATACTAAGCAAACAAGAATCTGTTAAACGGGCCTTCGACAAGAAGAAGTATGCAGGCTTGAAGTATACGGTAGGCGAGATAGTAGTAATGAAGACGACACCTGCTCATACGGGTCAACCCACCAAGACGCAGCCTAAGTTTCGGGGACCCCTGGTAATCACGAACTGCTACCCACACGACACGTACAAGGTTGCCCAACTAGCTCCCCAACACGGTGGAAGATTTTATGTGACAACAGCTCATGTGTCACAACTCAAACCTTGGCGTTTGGATCCTAAAGAAGATGCAACATCGGACGAAGACTCTGCAGCCTCGGTTTCCGACCAGTCGCTTGAAGAGGAGCAAGTGGATAGAACCGATACCCCAGGACACCAACGCAGAGTACGAGCTCCACCTGCTTACCTTGAAGAATACGTCCGTAAATAATTGTAGAAAGTTCCACGTCCTGTTCCATAATTAAACAATATTAATTTTAATTAGTTCGTTTCTGATCGAGGACGATCATCTGGCAGGAAGGCCGAGTGTTAGAAATATGACAACACAGCAAGGCAGTGTGTGTATATTATGAGAGTTGTTGACTAGATGGATGGTTAGCAACGAGAGAAATGCAGTAGCAACGTGTAAGTAAAATACAGTCTGGTTAAATATAAACGATAATCTTATTTAACTACGTTATCCGTGTTATTATTTACTAATTTATCCTGACACGCTTTATGGCCGACTAGGCCCACGTTATAAAAGTAGAGTAGCTAACAATTGATAAGGAATTTTCATATCAATGAGCATCCCTATAGCTAATAGATATACTGTGATCACAAAAACTAACATTTTACCAAACATGTGGGTATATACCGGTGGGCCTACATGGATTGCTAATGTTTTATTGTTGAAGTCATCAACACAAATACAATAGAGGCCCTAATTGAAACATGAAATAAACTAACCTAGTTCAACAACATCTGAGGCCAAGTTCAGCTCTGCGTGTATTGAGGATCTAGGCCTCTCCGTCTTCTTCTCTCGTGCCTCCATGTTCCGGTCTCCTCCTCGCTGTTCCGCATCTTAAACAGATAAAAATATTGTTTGACTCTCAATGGCCTAGGTCTAGGTCTAGGTCTACTGCATCCAGCTTCTTAGCAGGACAACACAATGTCAAGTTCAAAGATAGAGGGCCCAGGGATGTTACAAATAATAAGTCTGGAGGTAGAGTGGTCTATACCTAGGAAAACGCTAAAGTCCCGCCGCGTTGATGGATGAGCGTTTTTGTAAGTTTTTAGTTTGAGTGGGACCACTTTTCCTTTGCAAGTGCTTTGTGAATGCATTGTAGGTGATTGTTGTCGAGTTTCAAATGTTACTTGTTAATGGTTATTATAAACCTAAAAAAAACTCATATCAAAACCTTTATTCTATGGATTCTTCTGGCTAACTTTTTCAACTTATTCTTTCAAAAAGTACTACATCACCATAACCTTAATGTTCATGTGAAATATGAACGTTGTTGTCCCACCCGTTTGGTCAGAATCGGCCCAAATGTCACGAAAATATCGCACTAAAAATCGAAAAAAATCGTAAAAGTACGTTTATTTTATGGGTTCTGGTTACCTTTTTCAACTTTTTTTTTCACAAGGTACTACATCACCATAACCTTAATGTCCATGTAAAATATGAACTTTGTAGCCCCACCCGTTTGGTCAGAATCGGCCCAAATGTCACGAAAATATCGCACTAAAAATCGAAAAAATCGTAAAAGTGCGATATTCATGAGAAATATTTCTTCGATTGTACCCAAAAACGTGGCACGTCTAAGTTCAGAGATTTCGAAGGTCCTGTCAAATTTTCATCAAGATCGCTTATGCCGTTTGCCCGGAATCGTGCGAACAAACAGACAAAAAAACAAACAAAAAAAAAAAACAAACAAAAAAACATTGGAGCTAAATTTTTTGAGGGGTCAGTGAAATTGAAGTTTTCGCTTCGCTCGCTACGCTCGCTACGCTCATCCAACTAGGCTATTTAATACAAACACAGGGGGTGTGAATGAGACTGAATAAATTCAGATTGTTTAAGCACCGGGTGCAATTTCTAAAATTTATGTTTTGCTTGGGCTTGGGAAATGTGTCAACTTGCATGCACTTGATAAAAGTCTTGTTACACTATCAACTTGTTGGCGCAACTTGTTGACAAGTCAACTTTCTGTGTGTGTCAACTCCATCAACTGTTGATGGACATTTGGAACATTCTGTCGAGAGAACTGCCACTTTGAAACTGTTTCATACCAAAATGGATAGTAATTACGTACACATGCCGTATACAGCTGTTAATAACATTTAAAGTATTGACAGAAGGCTTTAAAAGAGTTGTAGTGTTGTAATTGTCATCCCGAAGCTTTCATGTTCATCTTGACTTTTCCAGTCTGCGTGCTTATCTGACGGGCTAATAAGTACCGCTCCAAGTGGCTTGGATTTTGTGTTTGCTGCTGGTCAAACGGCGGGCGCGCTTGGCTAGCACGTGAAGGGTCGCCGGTTCGAGTCTCGTTTGGTAAAACTTGCTACAATTTTTTATTCACCAATACCACCAACGCACCAAGAAAAATGTTACGGCAATGTTTTTTCACCCATTCAGTGTGGGTGTGGCCTCGATTGTTCATCACACAACTTTATCTCAAGGTCAACTATTCAAAGTGGTAAATATTTAGGAACAATTGGCAAAGGTTGGCATTGGGAGAATGTGGTACACGATTAAATGTTTGAACGCGGTTAGTAGAGTACGGTAGGCCTATGGTAGCTCTCAAACATTTAAAGGGAATTGTACTAAACTAGGGAAACGCCAAAGTCGTTGTTAAACGAGTGAGTGAGCCGTGTGTATAGTACCCGGTATCATCTAGGTGCCCGTTAGGGCGCCGCAGCCAAGCCGCGGTGCGCTACACACTCAAGCACCTTATACACCAAGCAGAGTTGGGGTGATTTCGAGGTGTTACCCAGCCGTCATGTAACGTGATGTGAACTTGAAAACTATCACAATCGAGGGGATTTAGGTACCTGACAACACATGCCAAATTTTATTGGGGTACGATTATTCCTTCTTGGTGAAAAAATGGCTTGAAACATGCTCAAAATCACTTTAAGGATGTTAGCTACTGCCTACTACTGCCTACTACTGCCTACTACTGCTCACATCTAATACGTCGGCCCGCGATTCTGACCAGACGGGTGGGACTACAATGTTCATATTTTACATGGACATTAAGGTTATAGAATGATAGTCTCTTTTGAAAAAAAAAGTTGAAAAAGTTTGTTGGAAGGCTTCCAAATAAAGGTTTTAAAATAAGCCTTAAACACTTGGCATACAATCAACAAGTAACCATAGTTACTTGACACTTGTTGACGGTATAAGCAGAGTTAGGCGGGAAAGTGCGATACGTAAACAAATAGCGGACATTTAAAATTTTTCTTCTTTGTGTGGAACGAGAAAAGGTGTCATTATACTCTCATAAAACAAATCAGAAACCGTCCCTGGCCTAGGCCCAGATGTGGAAAATTATTTATAATGCAAAAGTGTAGGTCTAAAGTTCCATTTGGCTATAGGACTAGTAAAATTCATACTTACATTACATGTTTGACAAGCCTAGCCAACCCTATGCCAGCACAACATTGTTTTGATATGAACTTACTCAACTGTTTGTTTACATAATTGCAACAATCAAATCATTTCATACAACTTGTCTTTCGATTGGCCAGCGTTTATGAAGGCACTGCCATCTAGAATAAATATAGAACTTTTTCGAGCTCTTTGCTATACGCAAATCTTTTTAAAGTGTTTGGATTTCGTGATACTCTTTCAACCATAGACATCCTATATAATTGGCTAGACCAGCAGTCGGTGGTCCACTTCCGGTACAATTAGAAGCCATCTTAAAATGACAGTTTACATGTTAATCAAATGGGAGCGATTTGTGGCCAAATAGTTCTCAAGATTGCCGCCAGGTTGACAGGTAAGCATACTAGCCTTTAACACCAAATGATTAGTAAATTCCCTTATGCAATCACTTCGTATTGTTTCTTTTGTTTAATACCATGCTGCACAAGCTAAAACCATATCAAACAATCCAGTAAAATACTTTATTGCATTAAAAAAGCATAAATTAAAACACCAAATCGCCATCTTGAAATGGGCCAGTTGAGTCTTCAATTTGCTACGCTCGCGCCTGTGCGGAGGTATAGGAGACTGCTAATCTAGCCTACTATAGGGGTTTAATTAATATCAATGCTTTCAACTCACAACCCATGACGTTTTCCACGATACCGTTCAAGAATACCAATTCCTTCGAAAACGAAAACGACTTCGTTTTCAAATTGCGTTTTCAACTCATCTCCCACGAACTCAAGAATTGGGGTCCAGTCCTTATACCGTCGTTATACCATGGTTATACCACCTATACCCAGGATGTACATGAATCCGGGTCTAGATATTTTACATCCTATATTGTTACTGCTAATACCATAGAATTTAAATCAACTTTGATAAAAATATTATATTTTAGCAAATAATTTTGTAATGGAACTTGAAAAAGTAATGAGATCACACACATAACAAAAACTTGTAGAAATACAGCCAAACCTTACACACTCAAAAGGAATGAGATCTAAAAAAGGGCCAAGCTCATCTACCCTTCCACATTTGCGCATTCTTAATTCATAAACGTACAGTGTCCCATAACAGCATCCTCGAAAAGCTTGGCAAAATAGAATTTGCAAGTTATTACGTTTAAATTAATTAGAAAAAAAGAACTTGGATAAACTATTACGTTAAATTAATAATCGCAAATTCTATTTTGCCAAGCTTTTCGAGGATGCTGTTATGGGACACTGTACGTTTATGTGGAAGGGTAGATGAGCTTGGCCCTTTTTTTAGATCTCATTCCTTTTGAGTGTGTAAGGTTTGGCTGTATTTCTACAAGTTTTTGTTATGTGTGTGTTCCCTATACTGGGCTAGATCCAGTCTTTGGTATAGGGGAGGAAAGGGGATGTTCCCGGGTAGGGCCTACTCAACACTTGGCTCACTCATGCGTTTAACAACGACTTTGGCCTTTCCCTAGTTATTTAAATTGAACATTCAAAATGCGAATCGTGTTCGAAACGTATTAGCGTGAAACATTAACAAATTTCCAAGATAAATCAAAATCACCTAATTTTTATTTCCCATTTCAATTGTGCAAAAATCTCGTAGGAGAGAGACAGACCATGCGGGAGGGGGATGGTGCGGGGGAAGAAATCAGTTGGCACATTTTGTTTACTGTCGACACAATCCCGTGACAGATGGGTCTGCGAGTTTGCCATCTGAAGACTTTCTAACAATTCCTTCATAATACTGTTTAAAGTTGTAAAGTGTAGGCCCTATGCCTTTATTAATACTACTTTTTTTAAATATTTCATTGTTAATATTTAGCCTAGGCTTATATAGGCCTACACATAATATTAGAGTAGGTAGGCCTACTGTGTATATGAATTTGTCATCATTGCATTTTACAGAAAAATTAAGAAAAAACACATTTGATAGAAAATTGATATCTTATAAAATGTTAGTAGTAGCAGTAGTAATTAGTTTTCAATTAAAAAAATAACACCACAAAACACCATAATTTGTTTTTTTTTAAACGAAACTTTGAAAAAAATAACACCATTTTCAACCATCCCTAACTTTCGAGCATTGTAGCTAATGTGTTGCTGGACAAGATTTATTAAAGAAGTGTTTTTAGAAATTGAATCACAGCCGATTAGTAAATCAAAGTGTGTAGGTTCACATTTAGATTAAGTATGGAAATGGTATTTAGCGTAGTACAATTTAAAGATTAAATTAAACGTTGTTTGAAATATGGTGGTATTGACCTATCCGCGACGCAAAGGAATGCCATCTAGCGGATAAAGAGAAAAGCTTCAAAACTTTTAGTTGCCGGAGGACTCGTCAAGCAGCACCATAGCTAGAACAGATTACAGCCTTCTTTAATCTTCTATCTGTTTTAACACACCATAATATAGATGGCGACGTACATGAGTAGTGGTGCTGACTGTAGGTCTGTTCTATTGTCCATCAATTTTTACATCAACACCGCCACGATGTATTTACATCGGCCCGAATGGAATGCCTTGCAGCAAAACAGCGCCCCCCTCAACTAGTGTCTTATACCATTACCTAAATATGATATTATCTCTTGCCAAGTCAATTTTTGATCCATTACGAATGATAAACTGTGACAGCACAGTATAACAATCTATACTGTGGTGACAGCTTAGTGGGCGTAGGCCAGGAAGGACTAGCTAGCCTAGTTTGCACGTCAACCCATGTATATTATACAAAGCTTGGGCCTACTGGATAATGTAGCTTGCCTTTACGATCTTTGTGGCTATGAAATTATAAATATCTAGGCCTATAGTGCTGCTTGCGAGTCCTTCGGGTACTAAAAAAAAAACTGCGATAAGCGCTATCTGGATCATCTTTGCATCGCGGATACAAACAAGACTGAAGTGGGGGTAAATAAATTGTAACATGTGTATAGAAATTAAGCATTATTAAACCTAACAGTCTATTTGTTGTGTATTTGAATTGTGTTTAAATTACGAGCCATCAAGAGCTGCTACCTGGCGGCCGTCTCTAGAACTACCAGGCATCACAGACGAGACGCAATGCTGACTGGTAGAATCACACTCATATTTACTGTACCAAGTAATTAATAAATAATACTGTCGTTAGAATCATATTCACGTGTAGACTATTTTATTATTCAATATTATAAACCCACGCGCAATATACGACATGGTGTCAAAAGTGGAACTAAGCTTAAAAGCTAGTAAACCTGTGTAAAGTGAACACGCGATTCTAGGCCTAAAACATGCCAATTCTCGCGCGAGTGAGCGACCTAAACATGGCCTCGCAATAAGCGTACGTGCTTGTATGCTCGCAAGTGAAGCAAATACAAGAAGTCAAGAAGACTAGAACTGAACAGTAAGTTAATACATCAACCATAAATTAAGATGGGGAATTCAGAAAGCCACCAATACTCCAGATGGACGCATCTGCTTTGTCTAAATCTTGGACTGAGTGGAAGCAGATGTTTGACATTTTTATGACAGCAGCCGGTCATAAAGACAAACCAGACAAGGTTCAAGTCAGCATGTTTCTGAATCTCGTTGGTTTCGAAGCAGTTCGTGTTTACAATACGTTTGGATTAACAGACGCCACAGTGACATTAAATACACTGTTAAAAAGTTGACGAATATTGTCTACCAAAAAAGAACTTAGCAATTGAGTTACATAATTTTTTTTCTCGTCACACAAAAGCCGGGAATGAGCTTCGATGAGTTCGTGACTGAGTTAAAAAACTGTGCAGCAACCTGTGAACTAGGAGATGTCTATGACAACATTCTAAGGGCTAGAATAATCTTTGGAATTAGCAACAAACAACTACAAGAGAGATTACTAGTGAATCAAAGTTATCACTTGCTAGATGTATCGAACTGTGTCGCGCATCTGAAGTTAGTAAAAATCAAGTACAAACACACATGAAGTAGGCGGTCCATAAAGTCAGTACAGTCCGTACAAAAAGGAGGTACAACGAAAACCTAACCTGAAAAAGTGGCAGAACCAAGATCAACCAGCAGTCCAGGCCAAGCAGAGTCAACAAGGAGGGGGTCAGCACAGCAGATATCAATCCACATCCGGGGTCTCCCAATCTACATTTGACTGTCGACCGCTGTGGATACAATCATGCTTCGCGCAAGTGCCCAGCATACGGAAAAACTTGTAACCACTGCCAAGGGTCAAATCATTTCGCATCAGTGTGCAAGAAGAAAGTGGTAAAGTATTGCATGCAGTTTCTCAAGAAGAGAATAACAACAATAATTCTGACAATGAAAATAGTTTTCTTTGTAGGATCATTGTCTAGTGATCAAAAACACTTGAACAATGTTGGACTCAATCATTGGAGGTACACTCTAAGAAAATCAAGTTTAAACTAGACACGGGGGCAGAAGTGAATGTAATTCCTTCCAAACTCATAGACCAACTAGGGTTATCAGACAAAGTGACAGGACACTAAAATAGTCCTTCTGTCATATGGAAACTTTAAAATTAAGCCTAAAGGCAAAATTGAGCTTGTTTGTTCAAAGAGCAACAGAGAATCAGTTAAATTAAGTTTTGTAGTAGCAGACACAGATTCACTACCTATACTAGGATTAAAAGCATGTGTAGAACTAAACTTAATTTCTCGGTTCAGATAAATGGTTGGAACTGTCGCACAGCAGATAAATGCATGTCAGTCAAGTGATGAAAAAGCACATAAGTGTGTAGTGGAGAGTGTAAAGCCTTCACCTAAAATTGTGGTGGTTAAAACTAGCCTTCCATCCACAACTAACCTAACTAAGAATGAGTTGCTGGAAAATTATAAAGATGTTTTTCAGGGGTTAGGTCAATTTCCTAAAGAGTACAAAATAGAATTAAAACCTAATTCTGAGGGTGTAATACATCCACCTAGACGTATACCAATCATGTTAAAGCCCAGAGTGAAAGAAGCACTAGATAAGCTAGAAATCAGGTATAATAGAAAAAGTTGATACAGCTACTGACTGGGTGAACAATTTGGTAATTGTAGAAAAACCAAATGGGTCACTTAGGTTATGTCTAGATCCTATTGAGTTAAATAAGGCAATAAAAAGATGTCATCATATGTTACCAACTGCTGAAGATATAGCTATGAAAATGGCCGGAAAATCAGTTTTTTCTGTACTCGATCTCAAGATGGGTTTTTTCAAATAAAAATAGACCCTGAAAGCTCTAAGCTTTGCACATTCAGCACAGTATTTGGCCGCTATATGTTCAAGCGTTTACCATTTGGTATTTCAAGTGCGCCGGAGGTGTTTCAAAAAGCAAATGAAGACATCTTTGGTGACATTGCTGGTGTACACATCATTTTTGATGATTTGTTAATTTCAGCAAGTTCAGAAGCTGAACATGATAAAATCTTGCTTGAGGTTTTGGAAAGGGCAAGAACCAACAATGTAAGTTTTAATGAAACAAAGTTTCAGTTCAAAGTAAGGGAAGTTTCAATATGTTGGACATGTCATATCAGAGGATGGCCTCAAACCTAATGAAAATCGTATCAAGGCTATAACAAACATGCCAACTCCCAAATCTAAAAAGATCTAATGCGATTTCTGGGCATGGTTAAATACCTAGCCAAGTTCATTCCTAACATGAGTCAGTCGACTAAACACTTACGTGATCTACTTAAAGATAACGTTGAGTTCCATTGGGATGC
This sequence comes from Sweltsa coloradensis, assembly GCA_024449915.1. Taxonomy (NCBI): domain Eukaryota; kingdom Metazoa; phylum Arthropoda; class Insecta; order Plecoptera; family Chloroperlidae; genus Sweltsa; species Sweltsa coloradensis. The sequence goes on from JAMZAV010004596.1 coordinate 17,923, forward strand.
AAATCATGACAAAGCACTGTCTGAGCTCAAACTTAAACTGTGTAACGCACCGTACTAAGCTTTTATGATGCGTCACAACCTTTATGCATTCAAACCGATGCCTCTAAAGACGGATTGGGTTGTTGTTTGATGCAAAACAATCATCAATCGCTTATGCTTCTCGAGCTTTGACAGATGCAGAAGTTAGATATGCTCAAATTGAAAAAGAATTACTGGCAATAGTGTTCTCTTGTGAGAAATTTCATGAATACATATATGGTCAGGTAATCGAAGTCCAGTCAGACCACAAACCATTAGAGTCAATCCTAAAAAAAGATATCATTTGACAACATCGCGCCTGCAGCGTATGCTCCTAAAGCTACTGCGCTATCAACTAGTTGTACTTACGTTCCAGAAAATTGATGTTCCTCGCAGACACGTTGTCGAGAGCGTATTTAATAGAACCAGTAACTTCAGACCCAGAAATGGATGTAGTAGTCCATGCTATCAGCAAGTATTTGCCTGTATCTAATGATCGTAGAGTAGCACTACAAGAAGCCACTAAAGATGACCAAGCCTTGCAAAATCTAATTAGATTAAACGCAGAAGGTTGGCCAGTTACAAAACATAAGTGTCCAGAAAATGTCAGAATTTATTGGCACAGAAAACATGACATTACCGTAGATGATGGTCTAGTTTTTGTTGAAAATAAACTCATAGTGCCTCTGTCTCAAAGACAGATAATTCTCAATGTAATCCATGAAAGCCATCAAGGCATTGCAAAGTCAAAAGCATGATTCGACCAACATTGTATTGGCCGGGAATCAATGCTGACATAGAACAAACGGTTCTAAACTGTAGGGTATGTGACAACATCGGGCTTACAATCAAAAAGAGCCTCTAATACCTCATCCTGTTCCAGAACGATGCTGGGAAACAGTGTGTTGTGACTATTTTGATCTAAATCATAAACAATACATAGTTGTTACTGATTACTATAGTAAGTGGTTGGAAATATTACAGGTAGAGTCAAAGACAGCACGCGAAACTATTCAGAAGCTTAAATCTTTATTTGCACGATTGGCATACCAGATAAAATCATGTCAGACAACATGCCATTCGCGAGCAATGAGTTCAAAGCATTTGCAAGTGAGTGGGGCATAAACTTAATCACGTCTAGCCCTCACTATCCGAAGTCGAACGGATTAGCTGAACGCTCAGTTCAGACGGCTAAGAGCATGATTAAAAAAATGGCAGAAGATGAAAAGATATCCATGTAGCACTATTAAACTATAGAAACACTCCATAGCAGGACTTTCTATGTCACCTGCTCAGCTATTGCTGAATAGACGTCTAAAAACTAAGCTGCCGGTAACATTTCCACTATTAGGATCTTCTCTTCCCGTTAATGTAAGAGAGGAGATAAAGAAAAAGCAAGCTATCATGAAAACTGTTCATGACCGAGGGGCAAGAGAGCTAAAGCCATTGTCACCAGGACAAAATGTTTGCATTAGAAGAATAAGGAATGGCAACCTGCCATTGTAGTAGATAAGCATAGCGCACCTAGATCATATATAGTTAACACATCAGAAGGAAGTATGCTTAGGAGAAATAGAAGAGATATTCTTGAGTCAAGGCATACCATGGTTAACAATAATCATAATGATCAGTACTTTGATGTTGATGACAATCACGACAGCCTCACTGTTGAGCCAGAGATAGGTCCGGTCCTAAACCACAAAGGTACTCACCTAGGCCCAGACGTGCTATCAGGCGTCCTATTAGATTTAATGATACTGTTAGTATGTATCTTTAAAGTATTCTTTAATATTGTGAACATAGTAGACATTGTGATTCAGTTGAATATAAAATAACTTTGTATTTTCAATAACAGTGTACTACTGTAATTTAATTAATATTAACATGTAATCTGGTGAATGCTAACTCAGAGGGGAGGTGTTGTGTATTTGAATTGTGTTAAATTACGAGCCATCAAGAGCTGCTACCTGGCGGCCGTCTCTAGAACTACCAGGCATCACAGACGAGACGCAATGGCTGACTGGTAGAATCACACTCATATTTACTGTACCAAGTAATTAATAAATAATACTGTCGTTAGAATCATATTCACGTGTAGACTATTTTATTATTCAATATTATAAACCCACGCGCAATATACACACTATTTACACACAATACCTGCATACATGCAGAGTCTAGTTTCGTCGCAGATGGCCAACATGGTGACGAGGAAGAAGAGAAGAGAAGAAACTTCAACACTAGGCCCCCAGACAACACCTGTGGACAAGACCAATGCAAATGTAGTAGGCCCTATATAGCCTTGAATTTTTATTTGTACTGGGATACGAGTCAAACATTGTCAAGAAACACCAATTTAGGGTTGAAATATTTATGTGCCATTTCCCATTGAAATATATATATGTAAAGGGGTTGAATAAGGTACCAAAATGTAATGGAAAGAAGAAAAGAGAGGGATAGGACAAGATTCTTGAAATGGGTCTAGCTAGATGCACATGTACAAGTCATGAAGTGGCCAAGAACGATAATTTAGAATAGAATTTATCTTGTGCCATTTCCCATTTAGATGTAACACGCAAGGGATGAAATGGGTAGGCTACCTAATCAATGCAGAATGAAACACTGGTAGCCTAGGTCTAGGCCATACTAGACTGGCCAGGCCTAGGTCATCAAGGTCTAGGCACACACACACACAAGTATAGGAAATGTAAGGCCAAGAACTTGGCATTTGGAGTTGAAATTAATACTGTGCCATTTTGCAATCAAATAATGTCCCACACTGAACGAGATTTTAGGAAAGTTCAGTTACCAGCGAGCAAAAGTTGTTGACAAGGAAGGAAAGATAGAGCAATAGTAGGTGTATACCTACTTGGTTTCAGTTAAGAACGCCGCTACGTACCGATGGATCACAGCACCGTCGCCCTCACAATGTGACTAGACAACCGAGTAGGAAACTCGTGTCTGTTCTCCAAAACCATCGGTAGGCCCTATTCGGCAACACAACAGTTTCTAAAAATTAACACAACTTAATTTAAGTAGGCCTAAATATTTAAAGAAACTGGCAGCTATTGCAAGTCGTGCGGCTCATTAGCCTAAGCCTAGCCTAGGGCCTAGGCCTACGTAAATGCATGACATTTGGATCGAGGTTGGCCTAGCCCTAGCCCTACCTAGGCCTAGTAAAAGTACGGTAGGCCTAGGGCTACAGTAAATTTGAAATTAGACAAACATGAGAACAGAAACGAATTAGGCCTAGCCTGCCTAGGCCTATTGGATTGCTAGGACCTAGGCTAGCCGAATCTACCGTAGAGGCCTCAGCTTCAATAAAAGTAGCTAGGCCTAGGCCTAGGCCTAGCCTCTAGCCTACACCTAATGCCTAGGAGGCCTAGGCCTTGCCAAGAAATAAAAACAAATTGACGTAGGCCTAGGCCTAGGGCCTAAGCCTACCGGTAAGCGGAAGCCCAGACATGTAGGTCTACAGAAAAGATAATGGGACAATGACCTACCTTCATAAGCATAGGCCCTATTTTACAAGCCCACCGAGACGTCACGCAAGCTAGGGTCGGTTGGGAAAAAAGTCATCAAAACAAAGTCCTGACTTAGGTCTACTAGGCCTATAGGCCTAGGCCTAGGCCTAGACTAGGCCTGGGCCCTAGGCCTAGGCCTAGCCCTACCCTAGGGTAGGCCCTAGGCCTACCCTACACCCCAAAAACCTGTAACATTTTTTCGTTTATAAATAGAGACATTTATGTCAGTACAATATAAATCAAGAATTGTACTTGGAATGGGTACATTACCAAAATCATATCGTGAAAATTAAATTCTTGGGAGATATTTTGTAGTATTTGAAAGTGAGGTTAGATTGCCATCATAAGCGGCAGCTAGTGAGAGAATTCGCAGTTCGACATCCATCATAAGCGGCAGCTATGTCGATAACGCTACTTGGAGGGAAAACTTCTTTATCGATTCTGTCAAATTCAGGGTCAAATTACGTGCCCAGGAAGTGCTGCAACAAGCGGCAACAAGTCGAACTATTTGCAGCATCATAAGCGGTAGCTATGTCGATAACAAACTTGGAGGGGAACTTCTTTATCGACTCTTTCAAATTACGTGCCCAGGAAGTGCTGCTACCTAGTGGCAATAACTTTAACTACTCGGAGCCAAACTATCCATGTGGAACAACCATGCCACATTGAAAACTAAAACAAACCCCAAATTACTAGTTTGCGTAGGTCTAGCTTGGCTACCATCATATTATTTCATGACCAAAAACTTTTTTCTATGGCATGTTTAATAATTTTCTACTATCTGGAAGTAAAATAAATCGTAGGGAATGACAAAATTATTAAGTCCAGTTGAAAAGTTGATTTTTTTTTTTTGTTTTGGGATTGATAATTTAAATTTTCTATGAAAATTTTAAAATTCTCCCGCACAATTGCTGTTTTCTTTACTTTTTCCATTTTTGGAAGCAATTGTAATGCTGAATATGATAGTTTTAAGAGAACGGTCATGTGATGTTAAGGCTATTTCCTAGCCACTGGCTGGCCATAGCGCTGCAATCCCTCGGGGGTGGCATGCGTAACTGAAAGCTACTATATTTGATTTAAAGGCGCGTCAACCGTTATGTGCCATTGAACTTGGGACAGGAGATGTGGCAAGTACAGAGTATCCAGCCACAGACAAGGGGTTTGACTTGTTTCATCTAAGGGCGCACAATGATATTGCGTTTCTTCTCCTCGTAGGGCCCCCAAGGGGCCAGGACCCTTGAGCGGTTGTGCACCCTATTCTTACGCCACTGCCTTTTTAGCCATGTAAAGATTGCCCTGAAGCACACCTCTTTCTCTTGGTTCCTCCAGGTTTTGGGTAAAGGGGGGCAGGACATAAGGGAGCGCCAACTGATTTAAGCACTTTACAAAACATTATAAATTGACTAAAGTTTGATAGGCATCCGCATAGACAAAAATTCATACATTTATTTATTTAGCTCTTGATTAAATGCGGTTCACTCATTGAAATTAAACACCTATTGTAGGCTAGATACGCAGTCTCCAATACCCTTACACAGGCGCGAGCGTAACAAATTGAAGACTCAATCTGCCATGAACAAAATGGCGATTTGGCGTTTTAATTTATGCTTTTTTAATGCAATAAAAATTTTTACTGGATTGTTTGATATGGTTTTAGCATGTGCAGCATGGTATTGAAGAAACAGAAACAATAAGAAGTTATTGCATAAGGTAATATAGTAATCATTTGATGTTAAAGGCTAGTATGCTTACCTGTCAACCTGGCGGCAATCTTGAGAACTATTTGAGCAACAAATCACTCCCATTTGATTAACATGCAAACTTCCATATTCAAGATGGCTTCAAATTGTAACGGAAGTGGACCAATGACTGCTGATCTAGCAAATTATAGTTCAATATCTATGGGTTCTCTGGGTCACTGGCATGGTGGTATATATATTTAGGTGATTTTACTTGTGTATCCAGCAATGCTATTTTTGTGGTCGCTTAATGCACGCAGTTCAGACGGAATCCGCCAGGATCGCGACGTGTCAGGTGGTAGTCACGTCAAAGATTAGTCATGTGGGGAAGATGGTTCATCCTTATGGGAATTCGTCTGCGCGTTTTGAGAGTATTTTTTCTAAGTCCGAACACTAGTACAACGTCTCAGCGCGAGAGCGCTCTCTTCTCAAACTTCTGAAATGAGTTTCGGAAAAACCTCGTACCGTTGCCGAGTCTGCACGAAGTGTCGGGCACCCCACCACTCTCAGATGAGCTAGTGCGTCGAGGGGTAGAGCGGTTGTTGCCAAGTCAGCTGCAACATTCCCTTAGAAGGGCCCATCGTGGGCCGACCACCACCACACTTTGGGTTGGCAGGCTGGCTAATTTTCCCCCCTACGAATATGCTTGGTTTAGAGATTTTCTTGCTCTTCGGGGCATCTATCTGGGGCGGTTTGCAAAACCAGTACAGTGTCTGTTTGAAATTTTCAGCCGTTAGCGCTAATTGTCGCCGAAAGAGGCAAAAGTTGTGGATTTGAAACCCTTTTAAAAATAGGCCTAATACTATATTATTAAAAAAGCATAAAGGTGCTAGAGTCAAATTTTTGGGGGGGGGGGGGGGGGGGGCCCCCCCCCCCCCCCACCTTTCCAAAAAAAACCCAAAAATAAAAAACCCAAAAAAAAACAACAATTAATTTCAAAACAAAAAAAAAAAATTTTAAAAAAATTCGTCATTTTTAATTTAGTCCATTCAACGACCATTTTTTTGAAAATTTAAAACAAGGGGGGATAGAAAAAATTTTTAAAGGGAAGGATTTAGAGTAGGTATAATAATTGTGTGCAATTACAAAAATGTTTTGATGTTAAAAAAATAAGAAAGTTTTTATTTTTAAATTTAATAATTGTTTGTGGTTTTTATATTAAAATTTTTTCGATTTTTTTTGGGGGGGGGGGGGGGGGGGGGTTGTTTTTGGGGGGGGGGGGGGTTTTTTTGGGGGGGGGGGGGGGGGGGTTGGGGGGGGGGAAAAAAAAATTTTGGGGGGGGGGTTGGGGGGGGGGGGGGGGGGGGGGGGGGTTTTTTTTGGGGGGGGGGGGGGGGGGGGGGGGGGCGGGGGGGGGGGGGGGGTTTTTGGGGGGGGGGGGTTGGGGGGGGGGGGGGGGGGGGGGGGGGGGTTGGGGGGGGTTTTTTAAGTGAGGACTAAAAAAAAAAAACGGGAACACTTTTGTTTCACCCCCCAAAAAGGAAAAAACCCTAGAACACAATTTTTTTGGGTCTTTAAAATTTTTTAATTTTAAAAAAGAACATAAAAATTTATTTATTGTAAAAATGAAAAAAAATTTTAAAAAAGAAAAAAAAAAAAAAAAATATTTTTTTTTTTTGCGGTTTTTTGGGGGCTTTTTGAAAAAAAAAAAAAAAAAAAAAAACTTTTAGGGGGAAAAAAAAAAAAACCCCCGTTTTTTTTTTTTTTTTTTGGTTTAAAATTTCCATGTTTTTTTTTTAAAAAAAAAAAAAAAAAAACTCCTTTTTTTTCGGCCTTTTTTTTAAAAAAATTTTTTTTTAATTTCCCCCTTTCCCGGTGTCAGGAATCAGGATGAAAAAATTAATAAATAAAAAAAATAACTCTTTAAAATATATTTTTCGTGTACTTTTTTGGCAAGCCTACCCAATCAAACGTAAGATGATTTAAAAAAAATGTTATACTCGGATGATAGTGTGCACTTTTCCCATTCCCCCCGAAACAGAAAACGATTTTATCGTGTTGGGGGCAAACAGAACTTTTTTTCTCTAAACGAAATTACGCGCGAGTAGTCTCCAATTTCAACCCCCCTCCCTTCTTCCCCAAAGGGGCAGCAGATTGATCTCGCAAACTCGTGGCCCGACAGTAAAACGTCTTTACACCACTCGTAAGCACATTATTTCATGTCTCTGCGTCCATTACGAAATTCGGCGATCTTTTTTTGTCTCGGTGTAACCGATGCTAAATAGTTCGCTAAAGGGTCAAGCCATCATGTTGCCACTATTATCTTCCAACCCCCCCTGAAAGAACGTTCAACAATCTCAAGGGGAGATTGTGTGTGTGCGTGAGTCTATACCCTAGCAAAGCCTTCTTGTGAATATCACTCATGTCAGTAATAATAAATATCGGACACTACACTTGAAAGAAGGTGTAAAGCCCTCGGTAAACCCGACATTGAATTATGAATGAATGAACCAAAGACAATCCTGAAGACGAGAGAGTAGCACAAGGCATTGTTTATGCGACCACTATAATCGGAGCCGTCCCACAGTGCCGCTTCCCGTAAGGCCATCAACCTTTTTTTTCCCCCTATGCCATCATTACTACCTGTCGATAAAGACCATGTTACACTTGTTGGCCTAAGGGGAATTGATTTATTCCCGTTAGGCCAACACCCTGCATTTTATTATCGAAAATACAAAGAAGGTTTGTTGGCGTTGGGGTAATTGATTTATTTCCCGTTAGGCCAACAGCGTATATGCATCGTTTACGGTAAGGAGTGGGGCGTTGCTGGCCTTGGGGTAATAAGTCAATTCCCCTTAGACCAACAAACCTTGTTTACATATCCAATAATAAAATGCAGGGTGTTGGCCAAAGGGGAATAAATCAATTACCCCAACGCCAACAACGCCCCACTCCTTACCGTAAACGATGCATATACGCTGTTGGCCTAACAAGAATAAATCAATTACCCCAAGGCCAACAAACCTTCTTTGTATTTTCCATAATGAAATGCAGGGTGTTGGCCAAACGGGAATAAATCAATTCCCCTTAGGCCATCAACGCTTCCTGTAACATGGTCTTTATCGACAGGTAGAAATGATGGCATAGGGGGAAAAAAAAGGTTGATGGCCTTACGGGAAGCGACACTGTGGGAAGACACCCTATAATCACAAGGACCGCCACGCGCGGCCAGTGGGGGGGGGGGGGGGGGGGGTTAATACGCCGTGTATTGTCTTTGCCAAAGATGGTAGTAATCTTTGCCTGTAGCCTAACGTGAAATAGATCGAGATCGGAAAAACCGTTTTAACATTTTTGTTGTAACATCGCCAATAAGTCATTTAAACGTGTAGGACATACACGTTTTTGTGACCGTATAAACGTTTAGTGTAAAATACAAGCCTTCTGACATTGACATCCCTATGTTATACACATCAATTTAAATCCGTGTGTATAAAATATATATTTGATTACCATCGCAATCGTAAAATTATAAATAATAAGTAGAAATCAATGTAATAATGTATAATGTATGAAATAAATGTATTGTTTGTGTGTAGTATGAAATAGCTGATGAAGTAATAATGTAATTCACTTGCACCGACATTGCACAGATCTACCCAAAAATGTGAATGAATTTTTTGAATACTAGGAAAACGCTTAAGTCCCGCCGCGTTGTTGGATGAGCGTATATGGTGCATTGAGCTGCCATGTGTTACGCGGATTTTCTGTTGTTTTGTGAAAAATTTATTACTTAGCCAAATTTATTCTAAATACATAATTAAATAAAATTACTTTTTTTTAATTCAATAAATCATATTAACAATCAACTAATTTTTTAGCCATTAATCGATTTTAAAAAGAAAAGCATGCTAAGAAAATTCAATTTACCATAGGCAAAAATTTATTATTCAAATTGCGCGTGATTTGAAACGGAATATAATTAATTCCCTAAATGAAGGCTTCCTGTAAAAAAATGGCTTATCACAGTAGATAAGATGATAGGGAAAAAAAATTATAAGTCCTAAGAATTGTTTTAAAAAGAAAAACCCAAAATTACAGTTCCGGAGCAATATTTTCGAGTCATGCTGAAAATGGGGGGGGTATTCCACGAATTCTTATTCATAAAATAAGGTTCTGTGAAAAATCATTTACAATCGATAAAGCAGTAGGATGATAATCGAAAGAAATTTTTAAAATCGAAAAATGTCGAATAAGTGCTTTTAGTGTAGGAAAAATTTCGATTGCGCTAAAACGTGGCGTTTAGTTCAAGATTTCGAAGCCTTCCATAATCTTTATCACATCAGTTATAATCGGTTGACCGAATATGTTTGTTACAACACCAAAAATACAAAAAAAAAAAAAAAAAAAAAAATCAATAAAAAAAAAAATTATCGAATTTTTTTCTTCCAGTGTTAGTTGAAAATGGAATTTCGCATTCCTTCGCACGCTCAGCTACGCTCACCAATAATTAATGTGACTATTTTCAGAGCAAATAGTGCATTGTATTTACTCTTAAGATAGTAGCGCGTGCAATGTATCACAAACTAGATGCAAATATTTCAGGTGCAACTATTTGGACACCTCGACTTTAGGATTATGACACACAAGTTGAGTGCGCGCTCCGCAAACGTACCTGGTGCGTTTCTATGTTTGTTGTTTAATAATGACATTTCTACCTGACGTTGTGACACATCTTTAGAATCGAACTCAGGTCTCCGGCCACTTGACCTTACTTGACTGACCTAGAGAAGACCACCCAGACTGATAATTTAAATTCTAGATGCTGTGTCCAGCGGAGACCTGGGTATACTGGGTTTGATTCACAGTCGGGGCTATATTTTTAATGTCTGAGTTTAAAATATTCGGGAATTGTTGTGCGGTATCGGCGGTGTTGTACTTGCACGTCATATTTTTTATTGCGTTTTTTAATTATAGTATTAACATGAACACAACAATGTTAAGAATGACCTTGCTCTGTATTACAGATTTTACATAGATTGTATCAACATGATTACCTAATCTTTGATTGTATGGCAGAGGACAGAGGGTAGGCACTGCACATTTACAATAAACGCTCAGGCGCATAGGGAGGCTATCAAAACCACCCAGTGAACACATGTGTTCTCTACTTCATAGTTCATATCGTATCACACCTCGACTTGGAGCTATTTCCAAATGATGCTATTGGCCAAACAGGACAGGCACATGGGTTTGTATTGGTCGTCTGTTCAAAACTATCGGCGGGTAGCAAGACAACCGTTCACAGTGTTGCCGTGGGTTGCCGACGGGCCATAAAAGAGAAAGAAAGGTTCTTACGGCGAGGGACACCAGTGCGAGTGAGATGGGCTACGGTCTGCCGTAGGCTGTTGCAGGCAGCAAAGTAGGGGAAGGAGCTGGAAAGCGTAGTGCACGGGATATCCGCTAGGTAGTGATGTGACTGGCGGTTCGCACTAGCGCATTCTTGCGTTGAGAAGTTGTACTTGACTTCAACTTCTGATTATTTTCCGCAGAAATTTTAACACGGCGATGAACCATCTTCCCCACATGACTAATCTTTGGTCACGTGACGAGAAAGTCGATAAAGAAGTTTTTCCAAACTTCTTTATCGACTCTAATACCTCGAGAGATGGCGGTGTGTATGCACTTTATTGAAGGCCGTGCATTCAGATCCGTAGGCGGAACATTCGAATTTCCGAATTCGAGCCGTCTGATTGGTCCCCAAGGCCGCCATCTTGTAAGTTCTACGTCACGTGACTACCACCTGACACGTCGCGCATTCTGTCGGCGACTGTCTGCACTGCGTGCATTAAGCGACCACAAAATTCGGGCAGTGAAATCACCTAAAGGTATGTACCACCATGGTCACTGGTCATTGCAGTGAGTGCATTCATAATTTATTCTTTGTACAGTTGTTTCTTCTTGTTTTCATTCCGTTTTCAAAATAAAGAGATTTGACCTGGTTTCTCTCAATATTTAGCAAAGATAAAATTGTATAAATGACCTTCTGACATGGTTGAGCATGAGTTTGTTCTTACCATAGATATCTAAACACCTATAGTAGTCTCGATTAGCAGTCTCCAATACCTCTGCACAGGTGGAAGCGTAGCAAATTGGAGAGTCGAAAATCCAATCCAAGATGGCGATTTGGCGTTTTAATTTATGCTTTTTTAATGCAATAAAGTATTTTACTGGATTGTTTGATATGGTTTTAGCTTGTGCAGCATGGGATTGAATAAACAGAAACAATAAGAAGTTATTGATTGATTGATTGGATATTGCTTAACGTCTCATATTTATGCAACTTGGCTAATCGAGACGAAGGGAGGGACGTAAGGGATGACGCGGGGGACAAGGGGTGGACAGGCCTGTGCTGGTCAGAACCAGCCACAAGCGTATAGGGAGGGCAGGGGTGCCCCTACGTCGTGGTCGTCTCCGTCTGTGTCATCATCCGACCGTGTTGTCATTGCCGTCGCCATTGGGGAGGTAGTCAAAGGGAAGGGAAAAGTTCCCCGACGACGACCCAGGCTCGCCATTAGTTTCAGGGAGAAAAACTCCCCTAATCACGGGCCAAACCACGAGAAGGTAGCGAGTTGGAATTTAGGGAATTTAGTAATCATTTGGGTTGTCTAATATGCTCAGCTGTCAAACTGACTGCAATCTTAAAAAATATTTGGGCTACAAATTGCACCTATTTAATTAACATGCAAACAGAATTTCAAGATGGCTTGTAATTGTCACGGAAGGCGATCAATGACTGCTAATCTAGCCTACTATAGGTGTTGAGAGATATCTATGGTTTTTCTTTTTACTGTCTTGAGCATGCTGAAACTTTTTTCAGCCGTCGCACTGCTTACCGGTAAAGAAAGATAGATTTGATACAAGGTGGACAAATTTGGAACAACACTTTGCATGTCGTTGGCTTGAATGAATTCTAATACTGTGTCAACAACAAGCTTTTCACGTTTTGCAGAAAGATTGCAGTATTAAGCACGGATCAAGTAAATATTCATCACCGTATTAAGAAAATGAGAAATGTCAATTTTATTTCTTTAAAAGTGCCAAATCTTGGAGAGCTAGAATATTTCTTTCATTGGAAAAATTGGATGGTTCTAGACAGGAAAAATTTGAAGCAATGTTATGACATACCAACATACCGATGCACAGCGCCAGTTCAAACTTGTGGCACAAAATATATATTATGTAGGTATTCACATATTATGAATTTTTTGCTACTTTGAAATGGAACAATTCAAAGTGATTGTGATTGTGATGAAAGATATTGTTGGACAGGGTTGGTTTGATTCTTATTTAGCAGCCTACGCTAGCACTACCTATCGAGAGTTTACTTGCACTTGGTGACGGTCGATATGTTCTGTAGCAATCACGGCAGTGAGCGCTTAGAGCACAATGGAGTCAGCACTGATGGTGAAGAGTAAAACATGGATATATTGTTGGTTTGATTCGTATTTAGTAGCCTACGCTAGCACTACCTATCGAGAGTTTGCTTGCACTTGGTGACTGATGGATGCAAACATTTAAAAATGCCAATGGTTGTAAATAGCACAAAAGAGGGGAGTTTTAAACAAAAGATATTGCTAAGAGGTTCTCACATAAAATGGTTTCACAAGATCACTCAATCCTTACAGAATGTATCAAAACATAAAAAAAATCACCGCCAACTAAAGACGCTAACAAATGAAATTCCAAAGACCGTTTTGCATAGTTTTAAATGGGATCGCAGACATTGTCCTTGCTGTTTATCTGCCAGAACGAGACATGTACTTGTGGTTCTGCGCAATGATGTCGCACACAGGCTAATCATCGTAACCAACGGTAACCCTATGAAAATGCGTGTGGAAATGAGTCCTCTTTGTGATCTCCAGTCAGGGTCCACTAGATACCCAACAGCTGCTTCTCCAGTCACCTCAAGATATTGTTTGAGAAATCCACACCCACTGCCTCTTTTATTGCCTTCCGATGAGCCGAGAGGAATGCTCCGGCCTATTCTACCCCAGGCCCAAGCAGTTTTTTCAAATAGGTAGTACCTATAGAAGAAGGATACATAAGCTTGGCCTTTATTTCAGATCTCAATGCTTTGAGTACCGTACCTCCAAAGGCAAGTTTTTGTTTTGAAAATAAATTACAATTTTTCATCTAATATGCCCAAAAGTGGCAAATTGGTGGTGAAAATAATATCAAACAACTTGTATGAAAATAGCTTTGTTTAGATTGGACAAGAGTAGACAGTTTGGGAAAGCATAGAGAACATAAAGCCCAGCCTGAAGAACTGGGGGCGGCAAAACTTTTCACCTGCTGATGACAACTGCAGCTAATTTAAAGTCGGTTGCTACCATAATCCACAACGAGTTTTGTCCTTCTGGGACTCGTCAGGCGGCTGGTGGTGACCCGATGTATTGACAAAAGTTCAGAGACAGGTATTTGTGGCAAAATTAAATTGCATCTTTAAAAAGTGGTGATTTTAATATTTAATTTTTTTTTGTGTATATTTTTGTTTTTACCATAAATATCTGCCTTACAAAAATGTAGTAAAGAGGATTATAGTTTAACTAGGAAGCTTCGCAAACGCTTTTTCAGGCGCGTTGTTGGATGAGCGTATGTTTTTTTTAACGAAAAAAGTGTAAAATTGCGATTTTCATAAAAAATTATTTTTTGATTGCGCTAAAATTACACACCAATATATTAATTCATAAAATTAAGGTTCTGTGAAAAAATCATAACAATCGGATAAAGCATGTAGGTGTTGTAAGTCGAAGAAATTTTTAAAAAGTTGTAAAATTGCGATTTTAATGAGAAATAATTGTTCGATTGCGTTAAAAAACGTGGCAGTTCTAAGTTCAGAGATTTCGAAGGCCTCCATAAAATTTCATTGCAATTGGAGTATCGGTTTAGCCGGAATTGTGTGGACAAACACACAAAAAAAGAAAAAAAAAACATTACGGATTTTTTTCTCCAGTGTAGTAAAATGGAATCTTCGCTTTGCTCGCTATGCTCATCCAACAAGATAATTAAGAAATCCACATTTAAAATTGTGCTTTCATACTTTATTGGTGCATATGTATGGTGCATGAATTATCTGAAAAGATCATAGTTGTAAGAAAAAGAAAATGTTTAGGTAACTCAAAAGTGATGAAAAATTTGAAAGCAGTAAATTTAAAAACAGTAATTTAACTATTTGTCATATATAGCAGGCATGTAGGCATGCTACTATTATCAGAAATTGTGTTCTGAAAATGAACCTACTTTTTAGACAAAAATAACCAATTAGTTTCTGTTGTAGATCTCATCTACCTTAGATGTAAATGTAATAATAACTTGAGTGTTGTCTATCGATACTTGGACGATCTGATTTAGCTTGACGTGGAACTCCCCTCGGCCGCAGCAGACTTGGCTGCCTGTTTCTGGTGCATCAGGTCGGCAACCCTATGGACATAAAACTTGGTGTTGATAAGAGGAACGCGGAGACGAGGTCTGGTCTGCTTTAGCTTGACGTGAAACTCTCCTCGGCCCCAGCAGACTTGGCTGCCTGTTTCTGGCGCATCAGGTTCATTTAAAGTGGATTTTCGTTCTATTGTTGGTATTGAGTATTGACGCTAGTTGGTGATTATAATTAATTTAATTATTAATTAATAATAATAATAATTTAATTATATTAATTATTTAATTTATCATATATTTCATCATATAGGTACAGTACAACCTTGCTATAACGACCCTTATTAAAACGACGATCGCAATTGAACAACGTTTTTTGGACATTCCTACAAATTCCCATAAGGTTCTATGTATTTCACTTTTAATATTACGTTGCATCATAACGGGACACTCTCATTACAACGTCGTTGAATGGGTCCGCTAAGCAACAAAAACCTTTGAAAAACTCGTAGCTCACAAAAACTTTATTTACTATTCACTCATAAATTGTTTAGAGCACGGAAAACGGTGATTTCAAGGGTCTACCCATAAACACCCCACCCCCGACCGCCTGACCGCCCAGCGTAGCAGGTCGCTTCCTTTGTGTTTGTTCCCGCCACTTGAAACTCGAGCCGAGCCGATCCCGATGGTAGAGAGCCTGACCTATCCCAAAGTGCTTCAGTCACCCGTGTAATTCCCGTGTGGTACCACGCTATCGTAACACAACACACGACGAAGACATTGATGACGACAATTCTTATGACATTGACGATGTTGTTATTGACATTGATTCCGAGACTTGGGAAAACATGGGCGGTACAGGCACTGTGGAACAGTACATGCAAGCTGACGAGAATCTCGTCACAGGCCAGCTGTTGTCTATTGATGACATTGTCGATGACATGATGGCGGTGCCGGATGCAGATAGTGATGTTGACGATCAAGGCAGCGACGCCGATATCGAAGACAACTTACCAGTGCCAAAGTTCATTGACGCGATGTTGGCATTTGAAGTCGTAGAAAGATACGTGAACGCTCATAAAGTTAATGACGAGGTACAAAGGAACGTGACCTCCATGCACGCCGCATTGATCGAAATAAACGAGAAAGGTGCAAAGCAGTCAAAAATATCGGATTTCTTTAAACGCAAGAAGTGAAGTGTAGGCGACGGCCCGCGACAGATGTGTACAATGACGCAGAGTCATTACGATCACTTAAATCATAAATTCCTTTCACACACGACGTAAACATTCAGCCGGGCCAGATGGATCGATCGCGCACTTGGGTGTGCGCATTTCGTCCCACTCCACTCCTTTCAGTCAGTCATCATAACACATGCACAATCAGCTGTGAAGTGGATCGTAGGCGCGCTGGTGTCTGCGCACATCCTTCCTCACCCCTCAGCCGGCCGGCCCAGCTACGACAAGTTACATCTCCGCAGCTCTCTCTCTCCCACTCATACACTTAGGCGCTGTCACTCTGACGCTGGCAATGAATGGCACTTGACTTTTGTAAATATTTATGTCCCGTTACGTAGCATGTTTAGTTTTATCATAAACATTTATAAAACAGTAATACATATATTATTAATTATTATTTATGGCATTTGTACTGATATTTGTGTGTTTTTACCATTAAAGCTGTATTGCTTAATCACAGTAATCTATAAATTGATTTTTTAATTTATATTTTAATAGTACGACGATCGTGATATAACGACGTTTTGCCTGTCTCTCCTGATCGTCGTACTATCAAGGTTGTACTGTATTTCATCATATTGTCATTGACACACACACACACACATGTCACTGACACAAACATGAATTTAACTGAAAATGGGTGTTGGTGTTGAGCCATGTTGTTTCTGCATTACTATTGGTCAATCATAACTGAATAAATTGTATTTAGAGTCTACCCACTCGGTTGTAACTGATTATCGGTGGGGGACAGTAAATCAAAGCGACAAAGGCTACCCTGTAGGCCCCGACGCCAGGGCTGCCGTTTTAACGGATTTTATCCGTTTTTACGGATATTTAGGGTGCAAAACGGATAAACGGATTTTTAGTCTTATTTACGGATATTTCGTTAATTACGTTTTCTATGCTTATTTTCGTATATTTGAATCTGCGCGGGCTAATTTCGATTGTAAACATTGAAGACGATTCGACTTTCGATAGGGGGCGGAGCCAAGTCCTAGACTCCTAGACATTGTAGGAACTGCTTCTGCTTGCTTTTGGGAGTGGGAGGAGCCATGAACAAACAATGAAGATTGGAGCCTACAAAATTGTTTTCTTTCGTTTTTGTTTATAAAGTTTGGATTATGTGATCATAAACGTGAAAAATAGAATTGGTATATGATTAAAATGTTATTAACAAGTTCTGCAAGACTGCAATGTTATTAATAAACACAACACATTGGCCTAGGTCAAAATTGTGATGCAACATTCCTAGGGCCTAGGGCTAGGGGCTAGGCCTAGTCCTAAGAATTTTTTAACCAGGTCAGATTTAAAACAGATTTTCTGTAAATAAGTAACATTTTACATTTTTATGCAATCTTAATTAAAGCAACCACGGGCGTTTCTGGCTCATTTATTCTCGTCTGTGCATAGGCCTAGGCCCTAGCAACTTTTAGGTTATGATGGTAACAAATATAAACATAACATTTAGCCATTTTCATAGTTTGATCAATGAAATTAACGTTTTTAGACTTTTCACGGATTTTTGCGGATTTTTAATGTCCTCAAACAGGATTTTTTTTAAATGTCAGTGGCAGCCCTGCCCGACGCAATCGACGAGAGAGCGATAACCAACCAAAGATTTATATTTTTTAATAGGAAATGTAACAATCTGTAGTATGGAAAGTGCAAACACCCGCGAATCAACGCCAGAATCAACAAGGCCGATTCAAAACAACTCTGAATTTACTATTAGTGCTTTGTTGCTAGGACGGCTCCAAAGTCACCGCTTACAAACTCTCAAGACAAGAACTGATGGACTTGAGTCCAAATCAAAAGTCAAAAAACTTTATCGCCCTTGTTTGCGGGTGTTTTTTGTTTTAATCGAATCACAAACTTGGGAAAAAAATGTTGTATGTGTGTGTGTATGTGTGTGTGTTGTCGATGACGGTTATACGGTTTAATTGCAAGACTGGTTTGCGTACTGGGGGGCCCCGCCCCCCAACCCCCGGCCGGGGCTGCCGCCCCTGGACCTCGCTCCTACACGACTATTCCGCGACGATTCGTTTTCCGCCAAAAGTAGTTGTTGAGCACGTACTGTAATGGGCAACCATAAAACTAGGCGTTTTGAGCTAAAATAATTAGTGTGCCGTTTTGCATTCATACATGTATAAGTAAAGGGAATGAAATGTGTGCCCGATAAAGTAAATACGAGAAATTAAAAGACCACAATAGAATGGGTAGACAATCAAAGTTTAGGACTAGATGTACACACAATAAAGGTTGACTTGCAACAAGTCCAGTTGATGATTTGAACAAATAGACTCGAATACCTGCAGGTTGTGTAGGCAGACTTGTTGTTGTTGTTGTTGTTGTTGCAGTGCGAGAGTCGCTTGTTACCGACGAGGCCTGGGAAACGAGGCGGAACAAGACGATCTGGAAGAGGGTACCTGCAGACAACAAGAGATGTGTAGTAATGCCGAGAGAGAAAATGTACTTGCAATATCGCAAAATTTGACCACAGTTGTCTTGTATATTACGAGTAAAATTTATGTAATAAAAGTTAAAATAAATAACCTGTGCATATTTTAACTGACTGTAGAACATTGTAATGTATTGTTGAACAAGATTTACTGAAAAAGTGTTGTTAGAAATCGATTCACAGCCGATTAGTAAATCAAAGCGCGCAGAAAAAGTATCTAGCGTGCTACAATTTAAAGGTTAAATTAAAGTTGAATGTTGGTCGAAATATGGTGTTATTGACCTACACAAACAAGACTAGAGTGGGAGGTAAATAAATTGTAAAATGTGTATAGAAATTAAATATGACCGACTGAAAATTATTAAACATGACCTGGACACACAATACCTGCGTACACGCAGAGCCTAGTAGGTATATAGTCGCAGATGGTCAACACGGTGATGAGGAAGAAGAGACGAGAAGAATCTTGCACACTAGGCCCCCAGACGACACCTGTGGACAATACCATTGCAAATGTAGTATATAGCCTTGAAGTCGTATTTGTATTGGGATACAAATCATGAACTGAATGAATGAATCTTGTGACGCTTCAAATTCAGATGTACAAGGGAGGGGGGGGGGGGGGGGGTATAAGGGAGGGGTTTAATTAAGTACCGAAATGCAGTAGAATGAAGAAAAAAGGGTGCCTACTAGACATGAGACTAGATATCAGAAATGGATACATACTGTATATTGGTGAAAAAAATATTACCTAGTCGGAATTCAAAACAGTTGATGGTATTGTTTATTGGGCTGCATACGGTTCTTGATAATCAAGTCTACTGTTTTTTTAATCATCAAAACGTGTGTTATGGAATCCCACGTAATTTTAACAACTGTTGATAAATACAATAGTACATCTACTCTGTTGACTTATTCTGGCAGGGTCAGCTTGCAAAATTATTTCACTTCTTTCCATCGTCAAACAATATTATCTCTTCTACATCCTTCCAGCCTCTCTTCTGCCTTTGTAAGTCTCCATTCATCTCGTCCTGTAAGTTCTATTACACAAACACACAACACAAACAAAACAATTTTAAAATACAAAGCCAAACTGTTTGACGAATGATTAAGGAGAAAACAGAACTTGGTCTAGAACATGGTAAAGAGTTTGGATTGTTCTACAGGCTCAGACAAACCAGTCACACTATCTCTAGGAATTGTCCTATAAAGTTGTGGTTTGCACCAGTAGGTCAAGTAACAAGTTAGAATGTGTGTTTGGTACAATCGGAGCACATTTAATAAAATTGCATACTATAATTAGTTTGGAAAAGACCAACTGGTTAGTTTAGTTTAGATTGGAGAAGTGTGAATAACATGAAGAGATAGGGGTCACGTGGACCGAAAACGTTTTGATTATGTAGTTTATTTGTGTTTATGTTATCTTTCGCAGCGCGCCTACTCCATTTAAGGTAAGCTGTTGGCACCCTATCTCTTTATGTCATTCACATGATCCAGCCTTTTGGCATTCCTTTCAAACACATACTTAGATTGGAGAAGGGTTGACAGGTTGGGAAAGCATAGAAAACATAAAGCCCAGCCTGAAGGGCTGGGGGCGACAAAACTTTTCACCTGCTGATGACAACTGCAACTAATTTAAAGTTATTTGTTACCTTAATCCACAACACGTTTCGTCCTTCTGGGACTCATCAGGCGGATGGTGGCCACTAAAAATCAGCTTACTACCTACAAGGGTCCAGATAATTAGCGTTTTGCCATAAAACTACTTTTAATAAAAATTAATAAAACATAATATTGCTTAGTGTTTTAGATGAAGTTTGACACCAATTTTATCAAATTCTGAAGTGCTATATAACGCTACATAAAACTATTTTCCTGATTTCCTGTCATAAAGCGATATAACAATATTTCTGTTCTTTTTACGCTAATTTCATGAAATTATGCTATTTCCAGTATATTTTATTATGTTTGCGTTCAACAGAGTTTAAAAAAATCCACAAAACAAGCCAAATTTCTATGTGCATTTGTATGTAAAGGGTTAAAATAGCCATAACACTATTTTGGCATTTCATAAAAGTAAAACTAATTTACAATTTTTATAAAACTATTTTCCTGGACCCCTACACATAACCAAACCTGTGGTAGTACATTTAGTTTGTTATTGTAAGTGGAGCCGATTTATAGGCCACCAACGAGCGTACTTATTGTTATTATTTACTACAATTCAGAAATTAAAAAAGTCCGCCCCAACCGGGAATCCAACCACGTTATATGTTCAAAGCTCGCACTGGAGACAATTACCGTATTGTGCCGAATATAACCCGACCCCCTAACTTGTTGAAATATTAAAAAACATATGCAAAAGCATCTGTAAATATTAGCTGGCAAGGGACTTTGAGACTTAAAATAATGAAAAATGGGTAGGCTTATATTCAGGACAATATGGTACTTCAATTTGAAATGCTCTCGACCGGGGTTCGAACCCGTCTCCCTCATTCAAGGTAGGCACCGAGACGGTAACTTTTTCTTTGAATTGTAGTTGCATAATACTTTGTGAACATCCTTTAGATTCAAAATTTTGGGGTAATGATTGGAGGTTAAAATGTGGTCCAGAATGTTTTGCAAACTTCGGTGATCAATGGATTATTAAATGGGCATTTAACATTGTAAAAAAGTTTGTCCGAGCTCATCCAAGCGCCTTGAAGGGAGAGAAGAGGTTCCATAGTATCAAGCGGAGACAGAATTAATTAAACCACACGAGCGTAGACTTCAAAAGCAACTGTGTTTATTACAATGGTTGCCGTCGTAGTTTTGCTTCACTAAGCAACAATGAGATTCCATAATTTTGTACTTGAACATTAGGTTAGAAAACATTTACAAGCAAACTAAGTTCCCTGAAAAGACATACAGTGGAACTTTGAATTTACGAATTTAACTGGAGGCAAAAAAAATACATAAAGTCAAGGAATTCGTAAATTCAAAAAACCTTCAAAATTGCCGCCTACTGTACCAACAAAGTGACAACATCAACTTGAGTGCTTCAAACTACTCCTACGTAGCGCCTATGCTGGATTATGAGCATGGAAGGCTGCAGGAAGTGAGTTTGTTTGCTTATAGGTGGCATCGGATGGTAAGACATCCTTTACTCGGCGGTCGCTTCGTGTTGTGCAATCGCAAGCAGGAGTAACATCAAGCACCGATTACGAAATTGTTTATGTGACACATCTGCGTAGTGTAATTGATATCGGATCGTAGGCAGCTCAAGGTCAATTGCCTCGTCGCTATCTCAGTGCCCCCCCCCCTCCCACCCACCCCCATGCCGAACTTACGTAATCAGTTCATTCATTAGTGATCGCGCCCGCCCGCTATGTATTTTATCTCCGAATGCGTCAGTGTCACGTAATAAATATTGGACACTTAAATAACGGCGCTGAATCTTTAAAACACGCTGAAATCGAACTTCACAGAGACAAGACTTCCGCGAAGAACGACCTTCACCTTCACAAAGACGAGTGTAGTGTAGCCAGCATTGTTTACGCGACATCACGGTGGCCGGCCTCGCGCGGGAAGGGGAGGGGTAATTATGCTGTGTATTATTCTGTTCCGTGAAATAAATCGCACGAGCGGAAAAAAACTTGGAGAGCAGCTGGAAATTCCATAAAATCTTCAAAACGTAAAAATAAACTACAAACAACATTTTAATAACTTATCTCAATTCAATGTGCACACGCCAAGTTTATTATGAAGTAAATAAAATGCAGTAAAACCCCTATGGATTGTTCCCGCATCGTACGTTTTCTCGCCATGATCGCTATATTTGAAAAGTTTTTGCAAAAGTCCCATTCACACAATGTTAAAAATTCCCGCATCCACGGTTCTATTTCCTTCCAGCAAGCGCGATCTTTTGTGAAGCTGTGTGTCAGGTTCACTTCCCCACCCCACCCCGCCAGCTGCCGCCTACGAGACCGGTTTCCCCTCCCCTCGCACTCGCGCTGCCGAGGCTCTCACTCTCCTCTCTCCTCTCTCGGCCCGGGCCCAAAGCCAGCTCAGACACAGTGACACTTCACATTCTCTCTCAGCAGTGCCGTGTTTTTCTTACGCGATAATAATTGCAGGATCATGGTTTTTAATCAATGAATGATGCTGTCAATACAACACTTGTTAAACTGAGGCTGGCTACTCAAGACTTCTGTCAATAAAATGTTCACATGTCATAGAATCATGTGCTTGATTCCTCAATCAATTGATTCATATGCTCACTCATTCAAGCTCGTCGGGAAAAGAGGCCGGTAGTGGAGTGGGTAGGCCAGGTCAAGTATCGGGTTGCGTTTGTCGGCAGTGCTGAAATACTATGATCGTATGGGTGGGAGGGGGAGGGGGGGGGGGGCGAACGGTGATCCACTCGACCTTCCCACACCACCAGACTGCTGCTAATGAGGGGGGAGGAAAGGGACTGCATTATTATTTATTACCCATGCGGTCGGCGGCATGTGTTGAGCTGTCAAAGCGGGCGGCACTCGGACCAGTAAATAACAACCTCCCTCGTTCCCCACAGCGTTCGGCAGCATAGATACGTAAATTCGAGGCCATATATTATGACTCGGGACTTGAAATACGATACGTAAAGTCACGTAATACGTAGGTACAAGGTACGATAGTTCAAGAAAAATTTAACATTGTCCTTATGGGAAAATTTTTGGGACCAACAAAAAACTTTACACAATCAAGGAATTCGGTGATTCAAGGTACGTAAATTTAAAGTTCCACTGTATTAAGAGATTCTTGAATGCAGATCATTTACTAAGAGAAATTGCGACGCGCTTCGTTAAAAAATATGCACTTGTTAAAATACGTGCCGAAAGAGGCCGTGTTCAATTATACATTGTAATCCGCTACCTATGTTATGTTACTTACTACAATACAACACACAATCCTATATTATTATCATCAGGGTGTTCGGAAAGACATGCCGGTTGAGATGCTCCGGATGGTTGGTGTTTGTAAAGGTGAGTGGGAGGGGCCTGACGGTGACCACGAACAAGGAGAGATTCAATGATATAGTGGCTCCAAGGAAAGAACGCAGATGGCTCGAAATTGTTTTCCCAACTTAACAACAGAACTGTCTTATCTATTCACGCTAGTTCAGCGTGGATCTAGCACAGATAATTCTTGCTCGTGTTGGCTACACCTACTTCTCTTTCATACACAAAGGTGACATTCCATTCCTTATACCGTGCGTTCATTCAACCCCCACCACTTGTGACAAGAGCATCTGCATTCTTTGGTTGGAGCTAGTATATCAAGTCATTACAAGATATACAAGATGTTCTAGTTCAGGGGATGTGGGGAGAACAGATCCAGCCACAGGCAAGGAGGGAGGGCACCCGACAACGAGACTAATAATTTTGTATGCAACAGATCAAAACATTTTGATAATTGTGTTAGTTTTATATATATAGGTATTTAATAATTATGTCTACACTCGTCTCCCGCAGCCACCTGTTTAGTATTTCCCCACCCGTTTACGAATCTGTATTGGAATGAGACAAACATGATCAACTCATGAAAGACATGAGCCAAGGTTTAGCTAGATAAGCTAGATAACTTGGTCATGTTGTTCCCTCTGCCGGTCATTCGTAAAGTAAGAAGGTCCAAGCTTTATTTATTTAACGTCTATCCTATCCAGATATAAAAACTGATTTACAAATGAAGTCAACACAAACACAAATCCAGCGGTTTAGCCGAGGTAGTTTCCCACTCGTACACCAAAGTTGAGCAAATTTGGGTGTGGTCAGGGGCAGAGTGGGTGAACGCTCTGCCCTGAAACTCACGTATATCGCTGGTTAGAGCAGATGGAGGGTTCGAGAGCTAGTGTAATGGCTTTATTCTCCTCGACGTCTGCTCGGCAGTCCGGGTTAGTGGAGGAACCTATATGACTGTCAAGGTTACACCGTCCTTTCGGATGGGACGTTAAGCCATTGGTCCCCTTCGTACTTTTCGACAGGAGTAGGCTACGTGCCGGTACCGGGTTTCCCCTCCTCCCTTCTGTTCATACTTCATCCTCATCTGTCACCACTCATCGGCTCGAATAGCCAAAGTGCATAAATATGAGACGTTGAGCAATATCCAATCCAATCCACAAACACAAACCACCGAGTCGAAGGCCGACTTTCCGAACCAACCGAATCAGATGAAGGAGCAAACTTGTATAGAATACGACAAACCACCACATTGGTAACAGGTAATCATATTATTGTGCCCTGGTTGGACCAGTAAGAACTACCGGCTTGTGTTTTGTTTACAAAACAATTGTACTTGTACGTGTTGCATTTCAATCATTGATGCAAAAATATAGAAATAGCCATGAAACTGGTATTGTACGTTTTAAAATATCCACTAGAGCAGAGCGAAGGGTGATTTTCTACCAAGGTCAACATTGCGTGACTTGGCGTTATAAAAAAAACTCGGCATTCATTATTTTGTGATTCGAGACATGTAGAGAACGATTAGAACATACAATAACCACTAGTTGCCTCGTTATAATCAACATAAAAAGCTGCATAACACAACTCGTAGTCATTCATAGCGAGCGTCGCTCCACAATTCAACCAATCGACATCGGTAGAACTAGATTTATCTATTGTAACTCCCGGAGTATAATCATTTATACACTGTACAAAAAACATTATATTTTATTTTGTTTCATTCACACAAACCACTAAAAACATCCTGCTGTAGTTGAGACTTTGTAGTTTGAAAACCAAGTTTACCGCACAGATTTGCGACAGTTTGGAAGAGCCGAGTTTCACAAGGCACAACACAACCTCAATTGAGCACAAACTTATTGCTATGATATGTGTGTAAAGTTGAACGAGTTGGTACCCACATCACGTATATAGTTTGTACCGCCGGTATTATTTTTGTTGTGTTTTGAGTAAATTAAAGGAATAACGGTCCAATCGAGTTGAGTTATTGTCTACCACGTAAAACTCGCGGAAGTTTTGATATGTGTCAATCAAAATTTAGGCCAACTGAGTTGACTTATTATTGCTTGCATAGAACTTGTGTGTGTCATCGATTAGAATCCTACTGGAGCGTTGTTTTATTTAAAATCGTAGAGCGACACTCGCTAACCGCTACCTTTCAGCCGTACAGCATTAGCATGCGTACACGACCAAGATAATAACCACAGCCCTGCATTTGTGACGATACAAAAATATAAACGTTACTTTAGATTTCTTACACGTGGTGAGCAAACTAAACTGCCAAGTGCCAATCTGAAATACACTTGATTGGAGGGAGAACAAATTGATAACATAATAATACTATTTGGTCAATGTACCTAGATAATATTGCTTGTATTTTGCACTATACACAAAGTTTTGGTTACAATTTTTCTTTCATAAAAAATATCTTGAATACTGTGCTCAATTGTTTTGCTGGAATTTTTAAAAGCCTCTAAATTTTATGTAAGACAAAATAATATGAAACCATCAATACTTTCTACTAATGCATAAATGCAGGGCTCCGACAATAACAATAGGGGTACTAATATGGAAATGTTACACCTACAAAGTAACTTGCACTAATGATAAACTCGCGGATACAATATTATTTAGACACATTGAGAAGTGCGCAAACAGTCGACATTTGTTTTCTATAAATTGTAAAGAAAACTGCAAAATCCGATCGTTGCTGGGAATCTTACCAGGTATCCTTGCAAAGCATCGTGAGACCAATTATCATTTAATCATTTTTTTGACACAAATTGTCAGGAGAAAAAACGTCTCTAATTTTAAAACCACAAAAAAGTACAAAAACAAGCTTAGTATTTTCACTACAGCCGGATCAATTGTTAAATCTCTCGTCAGACTTGGATTTTGCAATTCTCCTTATCCCTCATTTGTCACCATTGGTCAGTTCCAACTTGCAACCATGATTACAAAACGTGATAAACCACATCACACACTCTATAAATTCTAGCCAGTTTGTCTATTGCGCTCGCTTCTCAATGTGTCGTGGCCTGCGCTCAATACCTCACACCACCAAGCCAAGCTCTCCTGCAGGTTACACCCGAATACACCAGGTTACAACTGACGCATTTGATCGCATCGTTGGTATGTTCAAGTGTTTGTCGCGAGTAGGAGCAACGACCGAGAAACCGGTGGCTCATCATGGATTTAAATATCGTTAAACTGTCCGCGGGGCACGTACTTTGTTTGCTTGTCGTTGATCCTTTACTATAAAGCCGTGCTCTTTGCGTAGACGCCACCGCCATTTACAAGACCATTGCTCACAACTCGACTCCATTTATTGTTCAGACTACAGCTCTTTTAATACCAAGGTAAAATCTTTCAATAACTTTCAGTCAAGTTATATAATCCAGATATAAATACCAAGGGCAAAGCAATTCTGTCAATATTGAATTAAAAATACAAAGATCAATGATAAAAACTTGTGGACGCAATTAAGAATAGGAAAGCTTACAAGAATTTAAACATAACCTCACATCTGCAAAAGTATTGGGAAAAATTCTAAAAAAAAAAGTGTGTGCGTTAATGATGACCGAAACCGATACCCGCCGATTGAGAAAACAGGTTTCTTATAAGAGAGTATCAAAGAGTCAATTTCACACAACACACGCCAAGCGTAGGGGAACATGCTGTACCTTGGACATAGTCGTACCTTGGACCATTCAAGATATCTCTGCTATCTTGTGGTAAAAAAAATAACTAAAATTTGTAGTTGTCAATTATACCACTAGGTGTCAGACTATGTCCAGCTGGGATGGTGGTAGAAAACCTAGCATCATAAAAAAAGAAATTGTGTTTTCAACCATTCAAAGTAAGTATTTTGCATGTTACTATTTGTTTTTGAAAGCCTTCAATGATAATTTATTGCTAAAACACTTTTTTAAGTCTGAGAACCATTTTTTGATGTATAATTATACCAAATACATAAAACAGGCAACTTAACCTCAAACTAAATTTGGAGGGAAATCAAAAAGCCATGTGCTTGGTTGTACCTTGGGTCCCCTTTATAGTAATGTACCTTGGACCATGTCCAAGGTACATTTAACTTGGCATTTCTTTACCATGGTATGTTTTGTTTCTTTAGATAATGCCACGAAGTAAGGAGGGCAAGGTGAGGGTGAAAATACCCACTAGGGCTACTGATATAGAAGCAGCTGCAAATAAAGTAATTTCTGAAAATGTGTCCGTTCGACAGGCTGCATTAGCTTACAATGTTCCTCGTACCACTCTTCTTCGCCATCTGACTTCTTTCAAAGCATCTGATGCAGATATGTTTGAATACAAGGCAAACAATGCTGTTAGAAAGTATTTGAGGTGGCTGAGGAACTTGTACTTGTTGAATACTTAAAAACAGCTGCTGCACTACACTATGGGTTGACCATACACGAAGTTAGAAAACTGGCATTCCAATATGCCAAGGCCAACATGAAAACATACCCACCATCCTGGGACGAAAACCAAGAGGCTGGAGTCCAGTGGTTTCGTTTTTTATGGCTACATATAAGAAGGATCTGTCACTACGAAAACCTGAGGCAACTAGTTTATCCCGCTTAACTAGCTTCAACAAAGCCAATGTACAAACATTCTTTGGCAATTATGAGAGGGTACTTTCCAAACACAAGTTTCCCCCACACCGAGTATGGAATTTTGATGAGACAGGCATTTCAACAGTGCATGTCCCCCCCAAAATAATTTCAGAAAAGGGGGTAAAACAGGTAGGCAGTATGACTTCTGGTGAACGGGGGGTAAATACCACTATGATTGGTGCAATATGTGCTACTGGAAACCACATTCCTCCATTTATGATATTTCCAAGGGTGAACTTCAAACCATACATGATTAAGGGAGCACCTTTTGGTACCCTAGGAGCTGCAAACCAATCTGGTTGGTCAAATGAAGATTTATTTGCCCAATGGTTGGAGCATTTTATTGCTCATACCAAGCCATCCCTGGAGGATCCAATTCTACTTTTTAAAGGACAATCATGATAGCCACACTGCCCTTAAAGTAATATGTAGAGCTAAAGACGTTGGCATTACTTGCTTACTTTTCCACCGCACACTAGCCACAAGTTCCAACCTTTAGACAGGACAGTCTTTGGGCCTTTTAAAACACACTACAACAAAGATGTAAAACCTTGATGCATAAAAAGCCTGGTAAACCAATTTCAATATACGAAGTTGCGGAGTTGGTTGGTGCAGCATTCCCATTAAGCTTTACCACGAGTAACATCCAAAAAGGCCCTTTGAAGTTTCAGGGATTGTACCATTTAATCCAAATATATTTAATGATGACGACTTTTTGGGTTCGTACGTAACCGATAGGCCTTGTCCAGATGCTGAACAAACGGATGAAAAAAAACACATCCATGATCAATGTTGGAACCAAAACTTCCAGTGGATCTATGTCTACAGACCCAGTTCCCAAACACAAAAACTCTTTCGCCCAGGACATTCGACCATTTGCCAAAGCAGCACCAAGAAAGGCTAAATCAGCTGGGAGGAAAAGGGTAAATCAACGATTTTAACTGACACCCGGAGAAAAATGCAATCGAAGAGAAACTACGGCTCAAGAGCAATAAAAGTAAGAAGTCCGGCATCTGTAAGGCGTTGATTAAGCCCAAGCCTAAGAAATTTAAAAAAGCAATCACCGAAGACGAACAATTGTCCGACTATGATGAAGATAGGCCTAGGTCTACTCCACTATCCTCCGCATGTGCAAGTAGTACGATGAAGGACTCGATTATAGATCCCGGTTGATGCTCCTTTCAAAGCAGGGAATTGGGTTGTGGTCCAGTACCCAGTAAAGAAAAGTAACGAGCCGAAGTGTTGTGTCGGTCAAATCATAAACAGAAACAAGGGTGATTCATACAAAGTTACTTTTGTTCGTCACATTGCGGAGTATCGGTTCCGATGGCCAATGCAAGAAGATGTCGATTTCGTCTCCGAAAACATGTTTTTCAAACTTTTAAGTGATCCATCAGTTCACTTTAAAAATGACAGAGTTCTGTGTTTAATTTTTGACAATTGCTTGAGCAACTTGCAGCTGTACTAAGTTATTAGTGCATTAATTGGCACATTCTGTTTTAGGAACCATAATAATCAAAATGGTTGGCCTAAATAATATTTTTATTCAATTGAACAATATAACTTTACACTCCCACTCTTAAATATGAAGTAACAAGAAAGAAAACATTAAGTATAGGCCTATCCTACAATTTCCTATGGAATTTATGTACATGGTCCAAGGTACAAATCATCATCATCACTTTGCACTAATTATTAAAACAGTTAATTTATAGTAATAATTGTAAAGTGTATTATACAATAAAATCAACAAAGTTTGTACAAGGCATGTTCTAGCAAATACAAAAAAAATTAACCAGATTCATCATCTCCTTTCTACAGAAAAAATATAAATGTAAAAAGTGGCCCAAGGTACAGCATGTTCCCATGTTTGTTAAAAATCGTATAAAAAAAAAAAAAAAAATGAGAATCTTCTTGGTCTGTTTGCAAGTTGTTGTTATTTTAATTACGATCAAGAAAATACAGATGTTATGATGATAATAAGTTTATCAATATAAATATATCAAGTTGTAAAAAATTACAAACTTGTTAAAATTTGATGATGGTTGAACGGTTTAATCGCAAGACTGGTTTGCGTACTGGGGGGCCCCGCCCCCCAACCCCCGGCCGGGGCTGCCGCCCCTGGACCCCGCTCCTACACGACTATTCCGCGACGGTTCGTTTTCCGCCTAAAGTAGTTTTAGAGCACGTACTGCGATGGAAAACTATAAAACTAGGCATTTTGAGCTAAAATAACTAGCGTGCCGTTTTGCATTCATACATAAGTAAAGGGAATGAAATGTGTGCCCGATAAAGTAAATACGAGAAACCAAAAGACCACAATAGAATGGGTAGACAACCATTGTTTAGGATTAAATTTACACACAATAACGGTAGACTTGTTACAAGCCAAGTTGATGGTTTGAACAAATAGACTCGAATACCTTAAGGTTGTGCAGGTAGACTTGTTGATGTTGTTGTTGTTGTTGCAGTGCGAGAGTCGCTTGTTACCGACGAGGCCTGGGAAACGAGGCGGAACAAGACGATCTGGAAGAGGGTACCTGCAGACAACAAGAGACGTGTTGTAATGCCGAGAGTGAAAATGTATTTGCAATGTTGCAAAATTTGACCAAAGTTGTATTGAACATGACGAGGATAATTTATGTAATAAAAGTTGAATTAAATAATCCGATTATATTTTTGTATTTATTGTTTTTGACTGTAGAACATTATAATGATTTGCAGGAATCAAATTACAACCGATTTGCAAATTAAAGTGTGACAAAGAAATATCTAACATGGTTAAATTTAAAGTTTCAATTAAAGTAGAATGTTGGTCGAAATATGATGTTGGTGACGTACACAAACAAGACTAGAGTGGGGGGTAAATGTATTGTAAAATGCGAATAGAAATTAAACAGGACAAATTGAAAATTATTAAACATGAATATTTACATACAATACAAAGGTACATGCAGAGTCTAGTAGGCCTATAGTCGCAGATGACCAACACGATTACGAGGAAGAAGAGACGAGAAGAATCTTGATCACTGGGCTCCTAGACGACACATGTGGACAAGATTATTTTAAATATAATATAGTATTAAAGTTGTATTTGGTTACGAGTCGTGAATTGTACAAGAAACTATAATTTAGAATAGAAATTATCTAGTGTCGATTCAAATTTAGATTTATACAAGTAGGGGTTAAATTGGGTATCGAAATGCATTGGAAGGAAGAAAAAAGGGTGCCTTGGATGTCAGAAATGGGTCTAGGTATCACCTGAATGTTTCGACAATGAAATGTGAATAAACACTAATTTAAGGTTAAATTATTTATGTGCCATTTCCCATTCAAATATATATACGTAAAGGGGTAGAAATGGGCACCTAATCAATGCAGAATGTAGGTAATACTAGACTTGCTAGACCTAGGATAAACAAGGTTTAGGCACACTCACATATACACAAGTGTAGTTAGTTTATGACCAAAAACAAGTATTTAAAGGTTAAATTATTAATGTGCCATTTCGCAATTAAATATCTATACGTAAAGGGGTTGAATTGGGCACAAGATGATGCAGAATGATTGGGCCATAACAGACTGGCTAGACCTAGGACAATGTCTAGGCGCACGCACACACAAGTACCGGTACAAACAATGACTGGCCAAAAACAAACATTTTAAGGTTAAATTATCAATGTGCCATTTCGCAATCAAATATCTATACGTAAAGGGGTTGAATTGGGCACAAGATGAACTGGCACCCTAGGCCTAGGTTATAGACGATAGACCCAAGAGTCGCACGTAGGCCTAGCCTAGGGCCTGCTCAAACAACTCGATACTAGGTACTACACTGTCGAGAATCACCATTTCAAGCTTTGATTTTGCTAGTGTTGATTCGCAATCAAATGTAACACGTAAGCAGGTTGGGTAACGACGCGTCGCAATAATATTCGACACGTCGCGTCGCAAATATGCGTAGAATATGTCAATATGTAGAATATGTAGAAAATTCGTGTCGAAAATTAATAAGGAATATTATTGTATATAATTCGAATTCCACCTTATTTTCATCATCCCTAAAACAAAAGAAAACTTTTT